>DF240506.1:0-114745 GCA_000507305.1 Breviolum minutum Mf 1.05b.01 | reverse complement strand
TATATGCAAGTAGTCTTGAGAGTTCAGGATACTTCAGGCAAGAGTTCAGGAAAATATCCTCTTTTGCATCGCAAAAAAAGAGGGTCGCCGGGGTAGCAACTGACTGTTGCTATATAATTAATATAATCAAACTTAGTGCATCTTTCAAACTCTGACCTAACGGCATGGTCAGTTAGATGCAAAAAAAAAACATGACTTGGCACCGCCAAGAACTCCATCAGGATCTGTAACGGCATAATCCCAAGCACCAAGGATGGTAAGTTCATCTGCCAGCCAATCGCTGATATTTTCCCGCCTGTAACAGGGCCAATGAATTGGCAAAATCCAAAAAAATCCAAATCTGAGTTTTCTGTGTTCAGATTCGATCTGCAACAAGATTTACATGCATCAAAAAAATCCAGTATGGTAAGGATGGCAAGCTAAAGCCGAGAGACACTGAGGTGAGATCATTGACCTGGCCAGTGTAGATTTTTCTCCCCAACATTTCAGTCAAAAGGTACACACCTTAATTACTTGAATCTATATAGCCTATATAGACGTACTTTAAAGCTTTGTTTGTGTAGTGTCCTCCGTTTTTTGAAGGTTTTGATGCTAAAAAGACAGGAAAACTAAAGTGTTCCGCAGGCAATCTTTGGTTAAGAAAGTTGATGGAACAAATCCACCCTGCGGTGATCTTCAACATCATCTGGAGGATTGGAACGATTCTTGTGTTCAAGGCACATGTGCAAAACTGTATTTCATAGTCTGGCCACAACTTAGGTCGGAACGATCAATGCACTGATTCCCATCAAGCGCAGGAGGTAACCAGCAGTCTGTACCTTTGCAAAATACCAACACAGTAGGACTGCAACATATCCAACGGATTCCAACGGAATATATGACTGGAACATCACTATCCAACTTCACAGACCAGTGGAACATGACTGAAAGGCATTCAACAACATCCCAGCGGACCGGAAACAACGCTCGCGAACAGCGATTTCAGAGGAAAAAATGCTAAAAGATGCTAAAAACCGCAGCGAAACAGCAATTCAGAATTTGAAAACCCAACAAAATGGTGTTGTTTTGACATCTCGGGGAACCCATGATTTCAGGGAGTGCCAAACTGCGTCGATTGTTCCGGTGTGGACCGATTTTTTTCGGTCTGCACATTGTGCACACCAGATTTGCGACATGAACTGGAATCAACCATGTGAGCAAGCTCAAGGAACGTTACCATAATTATCCACCAACCACGCACCACAAAAATGCGCAAAACATTCAACTATATATATCTATATACACATACAGTACACATCAAAACATTTCCTTTGAATGCTGGACAATACTGTAATTTCACAATTGAGAGAAGGGGTGATGAAAAAGCCGCAAAAACTACAATGCTGATGTTGTCAAGGAGTTGAAGCTCAAAACTGGGGTACTTAAAAATCTCATTCCATATCAGCCACAGCCAGCAACCACAGCAGTTTGAAACAGTCGGCTGGTTTCCCTGATGGTCTTCAATCCACCACACCCTCATCACGCCATGTTGCTGAGCTTGCAAGACCGTGTTGTTTTCTTCCATGGACAATCACCTGAGACGTGCCATGGCTGACTATGATTTTCAAAGATCATGTAAGTATCCGTCACTCTGACTTGTAAGCTTGCCTGTCACTATAGGGAACTAAGGCCTTATACCATCTATAGGAATTGCTTCAACTTCTGCACTACAGGACATACATATCTCATCACATCTCTACGAGCTGTTGTGGTTCCTAACGCAACACTTGCGGCCGAGCGTCTACTCTGGCTGTTCCAGTGCTCGGTAGATACATCGCAGAAGCCTGCTGTCACATGCAGGTGAAGAGTCAAGCAGGAAACACTCCCAGAACCTCCTTTTCTACAGGTATCTTATGGTATCTTGAAGTATCAAGGACACCGCGATTTCCTGCTGAAGGTGGCCAAATCTATCTGATCCTTGGCTTGAAATTAGAGTACCTAGCTGACCCAGCTGACCCTTTTGGGCCTGCTTTTGCCGCTCTCGAGTGGTGAAAGTGACCTCCCGAAAGCCCTGTTGACGATTGTATTCCTCAATGACACCAATGATGCCTGACGCCTCGAGGTCAGGCAAAATCCCTGGGTGAGACCAGGGGGCCTGATGCCTGAAATCTGCCTCACTACACCGGAACTGCATCGAAATGGTTCGATGATGTTAATGCGACAGATGAAGTACTCTCGCTGCTTGTACTCTCTTCTGTCATCTCGATGTGGTGCCCCAAAGATATGGAGTCAAAAATATTCAAAAAATGATGAACACACACATGGTTCATGATTGACACGTGTCAACATCTTCACTATGAAATGTTTGCATCAAGTCATGCAGCCCCAAACTATCGCGCCTGTTGTTTCAACTCCACGCATTCGCCACGGAGCGCATCCACGAGATTGTCTGGGGTACCAACCTTCATCAATGTACACGGAAGAACTTTTTTTGTGCCTATTGATCTTTCTGTTTCATTCACCGGTCTGAAAGAAAATGGTATCTTCTAACGGTTGACAAAATCAACGAAGCTTCAGGCGAATGCGGGAAGCTTCCCCCCCCCGGACTCGGCCAAGGGACCCATTCTTCATTCACCTCCACTGTCAGCTCATCACCGACCTCCCAATCTACGCTTGAATACAAAATATCGGACGTGACTTTGAAACAGGGATCTGAAACAGAAAGCTGTGTCTCTTTTTACCTCAGGTATTTCAAGGAAAAAAAGGAAGCTATAGAAGGACTATTAGGTCTGCTTTGGGGATCCCTTTGCCAATAAGATATATACTTGCTAAGAGTGAAAAGGTCTGAAGTGCATAGGCTGCGCAGCAGTGCCTGGTTCCCAAGGACAGCGATGGTTGTGATGAAACTGAGTGTGCACAGCACCAGTAAGCACAAGAATCGCCTAGGTCGGCAGACATGCTGTGAGCGCGACGCGGAAAATAAAAGCTTGAAACCGCCTTTTCAAGAGATGTATCACCGTTGCACAACATCATCTCCAGTCCGGGAATAGGTACAGTAATTTGTGATATTAGATCATGATCTCAGGTTAATTTAGCAGTTTAGCATGTGATATCCCTCCCAGGTCTCCATGAAACTTGCCATCTAAGAAGCAGTGTCCAAGTCCTGAGATTCCAGCAGTGCAACACGGCATCATTGCATGTGCAACAACCAAACTAGCAGAGAAAAGGAGGAAGCAAAGGAGAATGCAAATATATGCACAAACTGCGATTCTATACGCTTCTATCTTGACACATTGAGGTATGAATGAAGACCAACCAGATAGGAGCACTGGAAGGAACGAGCACCGCTCTCAGCTTACATGCAACGCATTGTAAGGTATGCTCTTTTAATGTTAAAATAAATACACAGTCCATCCAATCCACCCACACACGCACATTCGTCTGAAGTCAAAGTGAGACCGGTCATCAAGCAAGCAAGTTTCTGAGGGCCAGCCAAGAAAGAAACAAATTAAAGAAGGGAATCCGAAGATCGCGAAGGCATGACGCCGGAGAAAACTGCAGGGCCAAATCTCTGGTCGGAGAGACAGACACAAACCCAACAAAGCCAGCACAAGCAAAGGTGGAACCAAGGAGGGACACAGAAATGGAACTGCTCTTCTTGACCTTCCTGACATACCTCCTGGAACCAGAGCATCCAAGTGACGCTTCCAGGTCTTAAACACCTCATCATCAACAAACCGCCAGACGTCATCAATGGCAACCAACCAGGGGATAAAGCTGAGTAGAAAGCACAAAAATCCCAGAAAAGTTCAAAGCCAGAAGCTGGCGGGAACTACAACAACTTCGGCAAAAGAATTGCAGTGACCACAGCCACCGAGCTTGGTGGCAAACGGCCAGCGAATGACTGCAGGGATGAACACCTGATGTGCCAGACGCAGGTCCGTTAGCCCCAAGCAAAACAGCGCAACGCCACAGCCGCACCCATGAGCTCACGTAAGCAGACTGGTGACCACCAGGCACCAAACCGTGTGCAACCTGCACAAATGAACCATCCAAGTTAGGAGTGATGACCCCGAAGGAAGAAATCCTAAGTGTTTCCCACCTGGAGAGCAGACAATTACCTTCACTGTCCATCCACCAATCAAATGGAAGCATCACATGCTAATGCAAAAGCACAAACACGACACAAGATTAGGGAAACGAACTCCTTCTGCGTTTTCACTTCACTTTCGTTCATACCCACATGTGCCCATCAAAAACACCTCAGTTTTTGTTATTGGCTGCTGCCAAAGTTCCAAAGAGCTCGATCACAAGTCTCAGAACGTGTTTCCTGAAAAAACAAAAAAAACAGCATTCGCCACTTCGGTACGGCTTAACACATCAGGGTCTGTGTCACCGGTGTATAGATGATTCTGTGAGATTGGCCCCTCGCCTCCAAGCAACATCTAGTACAGCTCCACCACCGCGAGTGTCCTGGGGAACAGGTTTGAAAGGTGCCCTGTCTCCAAGAACGATTCTGAAGCCAAAGAGAAGCAAAGGGTATAGGAAAATAACCAGGCTTCTAATGCTCCTAATGCTTTTTGTCGGGGAAGTGAGATCACGAAAAGATCCAAACAGGTAATAATCAATGCAAGTAGTAGTCTTAAAACCCAGTCTTGTTCTTAAACCATCTTACAGTAAATCAAGGGCATTGCTGGGAGTAACCAACCTAAAATGATTTGGGTTTAACGACCATGTTTAACCAGTATCTATCAGCATCCAAGCATCAATTGGTGGTGCTTCTGCCTTCTCATTCTAAGGGGTTGCAGCCAAGGGTTCCTCCTTGCCTCCTATGATTAAACCTATATCCACTGTATACGGATGTATACGGTGTATGTGTCAGTGTTCACACTTCAAAATCTACCTCATTGACCACATTGAAGTGCAGTCAAGCATCTTTCTGGCTCAGTCGTGTGGTCAGCAACGACAGGTGATTTGGAAGCCATGTCTTTCAACGTAGCGCTTTTGATCTCGGCAGACGGAAGGGCGACGGAAGGGAGCTTCTCATGCAAGGAAATCACCCAGAAATACAAAGCAGGCGCTTTGTAAAACGTTTCATTGACCATACGAAGCAGACGTCTTCAATGCATTCCATTGACCAGAAGGTTGCAGTTGCTGTGTGAATGAATTGCGCTATTTCCAGACAAGATGCCAAGGCCATGAAAGTTTCATTGGACATTGGCACTCCTCAGTGAAAATGTTCAAACTGAAAAATACATGAAACTCTGTGTGTGTGTGTTATGAAAACAGACATGGCACATAGACTACATAGCACGCAAAGACTCATTGGAACTAGGAAATGCGCACAAGGTTACCCAGCAAATCATGTCATCAGATATGACTTGGTGAGTGGAGGCCCCAGTGTCAACAGCTACTTTCGCTGCCACGGGGGACCCAACTTATGTTGCAGATCAGGAGCTGTCAGTTTCTCCTCGCTGCATTTTCAGCAGCTCATGCGTTGGAGAGCTCCGAAATGTTGGATCCTTGGACCAACAAAAGAAATTCGCGACGGACAAAGTTTCATTTGGAAATTTTGATGAAATTGCCAAGGATCCATTGTATCCATTGCATCAAACTCTTCCCCTGGCTTGAGAGATTGACAAACTTTGAGCATGCTGCACGTTGAAAAATGCAGCGTCCAAGTCCTACTAAGACTTGCTGTACCATCTGATCAAGCAGCCGCCCGGCCTTTCTTTGAGTTGCTTTTCTTCAATTTTGACTCCTGATCACTTGTCAGGTTACAGGCAGAACAGCTAGCTATCGGACTTTACGAGACACACTTTGGGGAATCGCTTGACACTAACAGCATGAGTGCTTGGAGGTGAAATTGTGATTGATCATATTTATTCATATTCGTAATATCTAATCATTCTGACTTTCTATCAATAATGGATATAAAGTTTCTCAGTCTCACCATTCAATCATCAGATTGACAACTTTAGAAAGAAAAATCTCACGACAGAACGAGAGAGAAGTGGTGTACAGCAACTCTGACCTTCAAGCCCAGGTCCACAGGAATGCTCGAAATTCCTCTCGTTGTGCTGGCCTCGGGTGCGTGACTTTAAATTCCAATGAACCACATAAAGTATTCATGAAGTTACATTGTACTAGTAAGGGTCTTTTCAAAACACTTCTGGAGATCATCCTCTGGGAATCTATCAAGGAATAGCCGAGGAGCACCACTCGCCCCATCACCTGGAGCCAAGTGGCAAGTGGCAAGGTGTCAAGCTGCGGTGGACCAGGATTTCTCTGAGTGCAGATGACAAATGGAGGTCATGCAAGTTCAGTGCTCATATGTCAGTCTAAGATAGTCTAAACACATCTAGAAAGGCCAACTTGAACGTATCTTTGATTACTGCAAGTAGATGTTTGGATGCATTTGGATAAAATCCCGTGCCCAGTGCCAGTTTTCAACCCCTGCGGAATGGCCTGGAACAACATCCAAGTTGGTTGATGCATCTGCAGGGCGCAAAAAAAAATGGGTGTTGGTGGTGCTGTTTTTTAGATTCTGAGGTCAAACGGTGTGGCATGATGTCCTGCATGATCCAGATTTTACTGATGAAAGGGAAGGGAGAACAGGGAATCTATTTTGGGCTACCCCAATTTGGGAAACTGCCCTGTACTATAACTATAGCAGATTGATGGGGCCCGAGAGCCGAAAGCTTCCACACCTCCTTTTGATGAGAGACTGCAGTCATAGCACCACATGGCAGACACGGCCTCGCAGTGGCTGAAAGAATGTCCACTTTGATGGTGTGGCTTGAGTTCACTGTGGGCTGATTTTGTGCGCTGAATCAAGCGGAAAAGGATGTCGGCTTTAGACTGCTGCTGGTCTTGCAGGTGTCCAGCAAATGCTAGCCCCGATACCTTGCGAATGAGCACGGTGGTTTCGCACTGGTAGCAATTGCACTCGTCAGCGCTTACTCCATGGCAGTCGCAAATTCTTTGGCGCTGCTGTTTCCTTTTGAAGCTGATAGCATCTTCAAGGGCTTGTTGGTCAAGGTGGGAGCATGCTTCCTCTGATTTTGATTGTTCAGTGGCTTGCCTCAACATTGAAGTCAAACCATCAACATTGAAGTGCTTAACAATGCTAAGAACAAGTTTGAGCCAACTCAAAAGATTGAATCGAAGAAACTACCCTCATCCATGCTCGAGACTTCCGACAAAGTCAATTATGATTCATATTCGACCATATCTATATAATTTGTATTAAATAGGCATACACACGAACGGCTTGTGTTTCACATCCTGGCCAGCAGTAGTCAGGAGTCAAAATCACTTAAGAATCAATTCTGCAAGATTCTGAAATTCAAGAGATTCACCTTGTAAATAGTGAATTGCCGAGCAATGGGCCAGCTAAACCCTCCAATGAAAAAAAGAAGGAATGAGAAATCAGAAGGTTTTGGACGAGTAGAGATGAGTAGATATGCATATCATTTGATAATTCATTGACTTTCAATTCAGTTCATATCTCACATCATCCTCCGCAACTTTGGCATCCCTGCATGACGAGGAACGACCCAGGCCTGCAGTTTGTTCATCTACGATGACAGGGCTCTGAGAGGCGAAGTTTACTAAGGACGCAGCTGGCAAGGCATCGAGGCCTACCTTACCCAGGGCCCCCACCGAATCGATCGAAACCAAATGAAACCGACGGTTGTAACCGGAGTCAGCCCCGAGGTGGATTGGTTTTTTGTTGCAGCTAAGTGGCCGTCCCTGCTCTGCCGTGAGAAGTTCTGTCCTGAACCTCACCTCGACCATTGAAATCCATTGAGTTGATGCTGCCGTTCAACAACGAAATCCAGACCTACCTAGTATATAGTTTCAAAAAATGCGAAACGTGGAATCTCCAAAGATTCAACAAAGCTCTGGGGCATCAACTAGGCAAGTTGTTGTCAGGGAGAATTTATGCATCTATTGCACCTGTCGAGGAGATTGTCAGTCGCGTTGCGGTCGCATACCAAGGGCATAGCAAGGGAGGTCAAGAACCCACTCCAGGAAACACCAAAACCAAACACCTGTCTTTTTGTTCCCTGTCCAAATGAGGCCGCCAGGTCAAGCCGAGGTCCCCACGATATAAAGCAAATGATTTTAATCCTCAAACGGACTTCCAAGGCATCCAATGGATCTTGATGGATGTTGAAAGCTGATTCAGACATCACATGGTTTCACTGTTTCACTCTGAAATTGTTTCGATTCTGTGTACACTGTTCAGGGCAAGAACACTGACTGCAGTTTGGCCATTGTTCACACAAACGATTCAATTGGAAGCCGGAGTTGGAGCGTAGGGAGTGCATCTAGTTGTACAATAGCTCAAGATTGATTGAATATGGCCTTCATGCGAAAAATTATTTGAGGAAGACTGGATCAAATGCAAAGAATGGGAAGGTTCCTTGCAAGTGCTCAAAACCTGGTAAATGAGACGTCTAGACTTAGTCTCTGGCCGATGTCTTGAGATGCTGATAGGCCAGGTGCCTGGGACAACGCTCGAGCATGTAGATACAAACATGGCAAAGCTGTACCGCGTGCCGCTTGCCAGTTGGCTAATCTGCATGTACACATATCATCTGTATACATATTGAATTCTATCGTCATATCACTATATGATTACAGTATTTGAGATTGTGCGACGTCGCCATAAAATGCAAAGTCATTTACCGAAACAAGCCGGTTGCATGAAACTCTACAGTGGCAGCTAAACGGGGACAGCCCAAAACACTGCCATCAACTTGTCATCTTTCAACAACTTCAACATTGATGGAAACACAAATGCCCTGTTTCAACAATGCCGTTGACAAGTAAACAGGCCATCAACAACGGCCAAAAGAAAACAAAAAAAATAGTAAAACAGATTGATGAATGCTGCCGCGCCTCGACAAGGACCTTTACCCTTAGTTGTCAGAGGATTCTTTCCACAAAAAGGAACATTTGCAGGGGTCCAAAATGACTTACCATAGGCTTGGAGGCTTAACTCGACAACCCAAAAAAAAAGCACTTGGCCATTTATATAGGCTTGAATTGAAACTTCATGATGCAGTAGGCTGTGGCCTCCCGGACTGGACTACCACGTCCCGAGCTCCCGGCTCCCGGCTGCTCACGTTCTTTGGCGTTGCCCCCAGTTGCTTGGCTTGCTGCAGTTGCAAAGAAACCTTCCAGTTTGAGACCCGGAGACCATTGAGTGATGCTACAACATTGCGATAAATGTTTCATTTCAAATATCCATAGACCTTGATCAAGTGTCATGAGTGACTTGAAATCATATTCAAAATATTCCATCAAATCCACCAAGTGTTCCATTACATTCCATGACGACCTGGAGATAACCCCTTGTTTGGATGTGTTTTTGTATGATGCCAATCGACTGCTCCCCATCGCCTTGCTGGGCTCGAAGGATGGAGGAATGGGCTCCGCGGAGCAATGTGCGGTGAGTTTGGCCCCCACCTGGCTACCACGACGAGGCAACTCGTCGAGGTCACTCGTTTGTCATTTGTTGAACCAAAGGGGTCTTTACAACTTAAGCTTCGATTTTCTTGAGTGTAAAAGAGTGTAAGGAAGTCATTGCGAAACGAAAAGGCGTCTTCATTAAATGGGGGTCAATGCCTCTTACTGCATCGTGTCATCGTGCGATGCGACTAAGATCCAGTAAGTCATACTCAGACTGCGGCATGACGGCGCTGCTGGCGGCGTCCACCCTGAAGAGTTGAGGTTTGATGCGGAGCACAAAATGCTGATGGAAGATTCCACTTTCAACACCCATCATACACCTCCCTGTTCTGATTTCCAGGTGCAGGTGCTGCCTCACCTAGGTGTGATCATTGCCAGAAAGTGACTTGGGGCTGAACATGAAAATACCAAAATAGTACAAAATAGTCAAGTTGTGAATCCCCAAAGAGGTTCCAACTTGAGAAAGGAAGGGAATCACACCATAAAGTCGGATACTTTGGGTTTTCCGCACCACGCAGGTTCTCGTTCGCGTTCTCCACCGGTGCTGTGGGTTCCGTTGCCACGGAAATCTCCTGCTGCTTTTAAAGGGCGAGTCAACAGACCATGAAAAAACCAAATCGAAACCCATTGAAACTGAATATTCTTACAAAACGTCATCAGTTCATATCAGTTCTATCTACACAGCCCTGAAGGGCTATGCTGTTTGAGTTCGGAGTCATCGAAGTCCTTTGTCTCATCGGCTGCAGGAACAGGAAGAGTTTTAGATACAAGAAGTTCATAGAAGTTCCACATGGTCAGATCTCGTAACTGAAACTCGCTTCGGACCATCTACAACTATGCATTCCCCTCCCTCCATTCCTGAACCGGCATCGAGTAGGTTTGTGGCGTGTCCAGGCAGTCAATCAAGTCAGATCTGAGCACTGGGAGAAAGGCAGCCCCTTTCTGAAGGGAAAGGTGACTCCGAACAAGTGACAGCTTCACCAAACCACAACTTGGGCTCCCAAACCTGGTGATTGTAGGTGCCTCACAGAGCAAATTGTATACTGCAGGTCATTTGATCTCGGGAAAGTCAATGGGAGCTCCCTGGTATCACTGATCGATAGATATTCAATGATATTGACAGTTCAGATGCCAGCTACAGGTCTTGTCACTCATTCGAAAATCCTTTCAGTGCTGGGATACACCCCAAGTGACTGCCTGTTGCCACAGGAATGAAACCATTGAAAACAAACAAGCAACCAGGAAGTGCGCCCGGCTGCACCTGTGGCAGCGAAGATGCCACAGCTGCTCGGTCACCTTATTTTCAGTCACTTGAATGAAGATCTGCGCTGATGAATCAGAGCCACAAGTGATCTCCTAGAATGGCCAGTTGCAACCTCAAAAGAGGTGACAGGCCGATTGCACTTTTGATAATGATGTCTTGAATACTGTATGATACTGTATGAATATCAGCCTTGTCAGGCCTTGTCAGCATCTAAGTTGGATCACTTGAGATCTGCAAAAGCCGCCCATCGCCCATATCCTTTTGTCCCATCTCAGCATTCCTTGACCCTTGCTTAGGCGAAGGGATCTGATGATGTCAATCCTCATGACCATCGCTGACCTACCTTGTTGCTCGATAGACCCAGCCCTTTCCTCCCAGAAATCTCAATGATCAACAGCATTCAATAGCCAACAGAATTTTGATGATGCCACCTTGGCTGATCGAATTGCGACTATTGTCACGTAAGTTGACCACAACCTCCTGTAAGTTACAAGGGAATCGGCCGGATTCATCGAGCAGCCCTTTAGGCATCCTGAAAAAGACTGCTCCAAATGGGACGTACATCTTCATCTTCTGACACCTTTTCGGATCAACAGAATAATCAGCATGCCAGTGCAGAACCTTGTAGGCAGTTGGAATTGCATGGAAAAAGAAGGGCAGCATTGACACTTCTCAAGAAGCTTGTTCTGTTGTTAAACCAGCATGGTTCACTTGACTAAGCTGTCAGGAGAAAATCGGTTACAGCCAATATCAAGAGTCTCAACACCCGAGCATCCCGAGCAGTTCATGCCAATCCTAAAACGTCGAGGCGACGCCACTTGGCTCGCCATGGCAGCCACGTCGAAATGATGGAGGAGTGAATCAACGGAAGGTTTCGAAAGCACAAAAAGTGCAGTCTTCATGTAGTCTGCATTGTCTGCATACAGTTGAATGAGTGAGCTTCGTAAACCTTCAGCCTCTATCCATTTCTCAGAGCTGCCAGGCAGCCTTCATATTGGATCTCTTCGTGTGAAAGAAGTTTCGCTTTTGGCATTTTTTTTGCAACGTGCAAATTGTTCACAACAAATCAGCATGGGCGTTCCAATTGGAAACTGTATATATAATTATTTCTGCTTCCTTTCCAAATCCAACTCACTGCTCTTAATCACACGGCGCTGACCTCCTCTGCTACTATCCCAACGGGATTGCTGCTCGAGGAGGCCGGAAAATGCGTCAGCAGCGGGGTTGAATCACATACACTAAGCAAAACTGTCAGATCTTCATTGCAACCAAAAGCCTTCTCATGAAGCTAAGTATAGAAGGCATTGAAATCGTTGAAACAACCCCAATCCAAGGGATCGTGCATTGTGACCCTTCACTTCGTCACGCTTCAAAACAGAATCCATCAGCCATTCGCCTCTGCTCCCAGCGGGATGGAGTTGGATGCGAAGCCCGAGATTGGAAAAAAACATGGAAAATCTGGGAGTTCAAAATTCCCCACCTTAACCTGCAAGACCACATCACGCAAGTCTTGCGGTCCAGCTCTTGGAAAGTCACTCCTGTGCGACAGGAGGATAACGGGTTACAGCAAATCTGGTTCATAGCAACGCACATCTCGGAAATGCTGGCGTTCACTACTCAGAATGCACAGAAACATTGCACACTGTCCTTCCGGCTAAGCAATGAAAAGCATGCCGCAGCAATTGCCACTGAGCCATGGCAGAGAAGCACTGGCGTTGGAGCTGGAGCTGTCGAGCACGAAGAGCCTCAAACAGACCCTTCTGAAGGCGCTCTTTTCACACGATTAAATTGGAAGAAATTGGCAGGCTTTAACGTCCGGCCTTCCGCTGCCGAACGAAGCGCAAGTGAAGTTCCCTCAAGCATCGCTGCGCAGTGCGTTGGGCATTGCGCAGTGCTAGGCGGTCCCGCAAATCGCGATGCTCCTCACCAAAATTTCTGGTGGAAAGACCTGCAGAGCTATATTCAGTAATCTCGCAACATTGGTTGGGCTGAATAGTATTGATGAGCCCACGTGTCAAGAATTAATAGAACCGCAAAATCATCGCACAGCATGAAATGCCACAAACTACTTTTAAAAAAAGCTGTGTATGAACTATATCATCATATATCTATCTAAATATATGATTTCATTCAAAGTGGTAGATTGATGATCCACCTCGAATCCAATATCAACTGTTATTAAAGAAACAAGTCCTGAGGCTGCGAAATCGGCCGCAAGGCCAAAAATAGTCGTCGGAGGCGAAGTTTTTGGCTCTCCAGCATGGTGTGCTGAAACCACCTCCGGGTGGTAAAGCTGCTGGGTCCGGTCAGTTTCGTAATCTGATTTTGGTTGGGAAAATTTTGGTCAAATTTGGAACATCCACTGTTTTTTCAGGTGGAAACAATTTCCCCCCAACTAAACAATGTCACGGCGCCCATCAAAACTGGAGCTGAAATGATGGAGGGCCTTTTGTAATCTGCCCAATGCAGCAAGGCCCCACGCTTGGCGTGGCGTGCTTGGCGATCACTGAGCACCTCCTCCCAAAAGATGGAAGTGCCACTTACACCTGTGAAACAACAAAAGGGATACAAAAGGACCGATGGATGCAGATTCCTCGAAAAATCTGGAATCTAATCTCTTTGAAGATGTATAGATCCTTAACAAATCTGAAATGCAGAAAATGTCTGGTTTCAAGTGTGTTTGTTTGTGCGTTCGTTTTGGGGCCCCATTGTATCATCCCTACTTATCAAAGGGGTGGAGAATCTATCAACTACTTCAGAGGATCAAGCGATGATTTGGATGATGCATCGCAGGCACCTTCTCGACTTGCACTGCAACATGCACGAAGTAGCAACTGCTCATGCACAGCCAAGCCTGCCAGTCACGGAGTTGACCCTGGGCACGGTCCTACCCGAAGAGTCTAGTGAATGAGCTAAAAAAAAATTACATGTGAGGGAAGAAACAAGTTGTAGCACATGTTAAACAAGCTGGCATAAAAAATACTTCCAAAATCCACTGGATCTGCCTTGACGTAGTGGCTCTGCTGCGCTGCCTAGGAACATGTTTAAACAATTCAAACAACATCCAACTCAAGCGACCGAAGTAGAAGCAAAAGATCGAGATCAAAGCAGCAAAGAAGCTACTGAGGGCTACTGTGCAGGGCCCAATTTCACCTATCTCAAGAAGAGTGAGACAAAATACCGTTACGTCATTATATCCTGTTAGAAAACGAAACGCCACAACGCTGACGTGCATCAAATCGATTCGAATCTGATTTTGCAAGCGGGCCACAAAGCACGTCCACTTCACTGCCAGCTTGAGGCGTCGCCGATGCCATGTCACCGAGTGTGTCTGTGGTTGTTCATGGATCGTATTCAGCTCCAGTATTTGGACATGCACAATGGCACAATGTGTCATTGACCTTCTCATAGATGTGTCAGTGACCTATATCTTTGGAGCTGGTTAATTGTTGCTTCTTCGATATGGCACTCTTTAGGCGGCGAGCCGCTTGGGAGACACATACGTGGCACAGACAGCACAGCTGAAGGTTCATCCACAAGACGAAAGCTCGCAACTCGTACCTTTGAAACTCATATGTTGACAAGTTGACAGGTTGCATTCTCAATGTTCCATGCATTTCACGGAGTAACAAATTCAAATCTCTTCCATGCCATTTCGAACATTAGCAGTCTTCTAGTCCAACAGCAACAAGAAAGTGTTGCAGTTTTTCTTCTGCTTCTTTGTTATCTTCAACATCTTCTCTATCATCATAATTTTAAAACGCTCCGAGGTTCTGAGGTATTTCAATTGAATCTACTGCCTTGGATTCAATGGCTACCACAATCTGTACTGAACCAGTTGCACTGAGCTTTGGTCTGATCATTTCTGGAAGAGCCTTGGCCAAGTTCAGAGAAACAAGTATGAAGTGGAGATGAAGTGTAGATGCACATCCTTTCAACTTAAACAGAAAGGTTCAAGCTACAGGCGGGGTCAAGAGACTCTCACGAAGCTTTTTTTTGTTGAAGAACCCAATTTGCAATCCCAATCCCAAGTGCCTGGTCCATGCGGAAGGCCTCCGCCACAGTTGGAGGCCAAGTGTGTAACTTCATCCACAAGATCTTCTCAAGGCCAAGGACTCCAAGCTAAACTCATGGTTCAGGATTCTCGGATTCAGGTATGTTCAGCTACTGAAAGTACTGGAATCCAAAGTATACATAAACATATCATAAACCCCGAAGAAGCCCCAATGCCTGCACCACCACACGTGGCTTCTCAATCCTTGGGCGCACAGATCTCCCTCGCATCAATGCCGCGGCCTCACTGTCAGCATCCTCCAGCTGTACATCTGTATACCCTACATTATCTGCTTGCTGAGCTTAGGTAGTTGAAATGATACTTTGCAACCAAAGCCGATGGCGCTGAGTTTCTTAGATTTCCGTAAGCTTTGGAGTGGTACGATGGATCCACGATGGAGAATCTTATTCTCCAGGCCGAAAGACGGACCAAAGATTGTCAGTTGAAATCAATGGTGGCCTTTCAAATGTCATTAAATGATATGAAATATTTACTTGCAATACATGAGCCAATCCCAAGAGAAACAATATCTAATAGATTCAAATAGACTAAAGTGTCTTGCATTTTATATATAGCTGACCATCTATAGCACTGAGGTTTTAACACCCAGTGCTGTGGCACAAAGCGCAATGTATTGCCTGACGGCTCAGTGTTGGACTGGTGGAGGCTAACCCCAAAAGACGCAGCCAAAGTGTTCTTTCAAAAACCTCCTTGAAGATCTTGAAGTTGGACAGCAAATGAGCTGTGTTTTTTTTTGCTGTTCACGGGTTATATATTTTCGTCCAGCCTACGCGTTGCCTACGCCTTGCCTACGCCGTTGCGGTGTTTTCCTACGCGGGGACTATTTGTCTTGATTTGCCTACACGTGCCTACGCTTACCAGTTGTTTTCTGATTTTGCCTCCGCGGCTTGCGCGTGTTGCTTCTGTGGGCTTTCTGTTGGTCTTAATTCTTCACATTTTGCCTACGCGGTGGGCGCCAATGATAGAATCAACAAGTAACATTCTCTGAAAACAAAAAAATCATATACAAATCAAAATGCAAGGATGTGAAACCCCACGTCTCATATCACAACAACAAAACACAACTTCCAATATCACAACAAAACACTTCCTCCAACACCGCCTACGCAGAAACAAATATTAACCAACATCCTCAAACTGCCTACGAAAAGCCTACGCGCGCAAGCGAAATGCCTACGCCAGCACTTCACAAGACATACTTTGTATAAACTGAATCTTCCTACTAAAAAACGCTGCTCAAATAAAGATGAGAAGACATTTCTTACAAGCATGTAAATGACCCTAAAGCATCACTGATTGATCTTCGAAATGATCAGAATCTTCGGGCAAATCTATGGTTCATCATGGTGTTCAGAATTTGGTAGCCTTTCTCTGAAAATTGGATAGAAATTGAAGATTTGTGAGACACTCTGGGCATCCAAACACCGAGCTGTGGCGTTCAACCGTGTAGTTTGCCTTCAAATGTCGTGAAGATGGATGGAAATGGTGGGATTTCATGCAACTCCAGGATGTTCCCACCTTCATAGACATTGTGTGGCCATTGGCGAGGCGAGAGGAGCCTAAATCTTGGGCGGTCTAGTTGGAAAGTCAACGCCAAGGTGCACAAAAATACGAGCAAGTACTGATTCTTTCAGTTTGGGTATTAAGTTGTGCAAGAGAAAGTCCCGGAAAGGCTGAAGACTCCATGCACTTCAGAACTTAGGCACCACATCTTGCAAACTGAATTTCACTGGACGGCTGAGGTTCAGACTTGTGGAGCCTTGTGGCGCACCGATGAAAGCTTGCTCTCGTGCGTGCCTCCGGGATGAATGATGATGAATGGCATATACCAGATAAATTGAAATGGCTTAAATGACATAATTCCATCCCATCCTTTCTCACTGTCCTGAGGCCAGTCACTGAAAGTTCTAATTTGTCATGATATTTCGTGTCTCGAGGCTTCCGAATCTATCACCAAACTGTGACGCTGACCAGCAAGCAGCCAAGAGCGCCACTGCCATTAAGCCGCCTCAGCCCGGGAGCAAATCAACACATGGCTCCCAAGTTTTAGTTCAAGTAATCCTTAAACGTGGCTACGGGATCAATGAATCGAATGAATACTATCATATGAATTCATTTGATGCAGGTCCTTGTACCCAAACTAAGCTGCGATGTATCACAAGCAATGTGAGTCGTGCAAAGAGGTTGATGCGAACATTTCAGGGATAGCAAATCCACTTCTTTGTATAATTCTCGTCGAAGGGGGGAAGGGAACTCAAAAGAACTTGAAATCAGCGAGAGGGCCCAGCCTCGCGCGGAGAGGCTGCTGGAACGACCTGCATGAGATTCTCATGGACAAACGCGCTGCAAAACAATGAAATTCACACCCTAGAGACAGGAACCACACTTTGATGTTTCATCTCTGGTTCTGATGATCTTGGACCATGGAGGATGCAATCAAAAGCCTTTATTTTGGCACTGGCGAGCATTTAGCTTCTACTGTGTCACACGGTTCCATGACACTTTGTTAAGCACTTCCCTTCCTGGACCCTTTGCTGGCCTCCCTGCATGTTGGGTTTGCCGCCTCAATGTCCTGGCAGGCCAGCGACTATTGCCATATGAGCACAAAAGGTGCCATTTCGTTGAGACTCATCACCACACGATACTGGATATTTCCCATCCATATTTGGCTGAGCTTCTTGCTCACTCACGTGACTGGGACGGCGCTTTGCTGAGATCCAACTCTGGGCCGAAACACATGAAGGTACGACAGCAGCCACTGAGAGGGCCGAAAATAAATAGACATTGAAGTTTTTTAACACTCCAATTAACAATATGTGAATCTCTTGAATTGTCAACATCATATATATATATATGTGTGGTATTATATGATGTTATTAGATGTTATTATTGTATTTAGGGTGATCCTGCTTGGCGATTTACATGGCACCTCTGTTTTGTTCCTCTTTGCAATGCTCGATGCGTGCCCTTGAGGCCAGTGAGACATTGAGGCCTTCCATGCGTTCCATCGAAACTTTTGGAGTCGTAGCCTCCCAATTTGACGTATCGTACAGAGCATCGCACAACTGGCGATGTATTTGGAACATGAATTTCCATGTTGGATTCAACGAATACTGCTTCTGCGTCTTGGATGGAGTGAAAGCTTCAATTTCTTGGGGGAAAAGGATTCTTCCAAACATTGAAAATTGTGCAACTGCCATGGGAGCACATACCGAGAAGCAGTATATTTTATCCAGCTCGGCAAGGTTCACACTACGGAATCATTCTGATCGAAAGTGTTTGCCAACGTTTTGCCAGGGTGTCATGATATCACTTTATGCATCTTTATGCCATTTCCATCTTCAATCCCAATCCTTGTAACTTTTGTAACACAAAACCCTCCTTGGAGTGCTCAATTAATCTCAACCGATCTCAATTCTCAATCTCCCTTGGCAAACAGCAACCCTGCTTGTGAAAAAAGGGACTTCATCGAATGAAAGTGCCCCCAACCTCCATGGAGTGCCACGGATTCAGCGCCAAGGCACTGTTGGAGCGAGTCTGGTCTGATCAGACCGGATCTGTTTCAATCATTTTCAATCACATTCGTTGTTTGAGTTCATGATCCATCACGTTTTTGTGTGTGTGTGTGTGTTTTATAAATATCTTGTTGTAGGCTGTATAGCTGCACTTGCTACAGGCTACACCGCGGCAGATCCCCGCTTCGCAAAGATCGCGGAGTACCCACTTGCACTGGGGATTCTTGAGTAGTAGGCGACCATACCTTGTCATCCGTCATCTGAGACCTCACACATTCAACAATCGTTGAACATGTGATGTTTGAAAATGGACTCAACCGGAACTAAAATTGTTTAATAACACGTTCTGAGTTTGATGCCCATGTTTTGATATATTCTAGACATCTATCCTGCCTATGGGATTTTTCAAAGAATCTCTTCATTAGTTGCATTGAAACCATTCAGACACCCCTTTTGCTACCATCAACATGCCAATGCCTCACTCTTCAATTCTCTTTTGGATTCCATCACCGATTCTTCCCATGCTTTTGGCGCGGTAAACTCCATCAGTAGCACCTTCCGCCGTCCGAAGGAGACTCCCTCGCAATACCGTTGACCTGCACCAAATAGGACCCACAGAGATGGACTTTCAGCTTTTTTTGGAACTGGTTGTTTTGAACCTTCAATTTGTGATTCCAAAAAACCTGTGGCATTGTCTTACGTAGTAGTCTTACTGAATTCGCCCCCAACCTCAGTAGCTGCAATAGCACCATTCTCACCATTGTGGCCATGGCCTTGAAGCCTCAATTCGGGCTGTGCTGATGGTCATGGGAGTTGCCAAGCAACCAATGACTTGGCCAAGCAACCATGGTGCGTTGCCTATACTTCCATTGCCACTGCCATTGCGAACGGTCTCCTTCAGCGCATGAATCGCCTGCGGAAAAATTACTTCAGGGAAAGTTGCGAGAAATTGGTTGCCACCTGACCACCTGACCGGTGCCTCATGTGAGCAGCAAAGATCACTCAGCCATCCATGCGGAGGTGTCGCCTCGTGGTCATGTTGCAGTATGACCAGTACAACTTCATAATTCATAAGGTTCAAAGACTCCAACGCAGTAGAAACCCTTCCCTTCACCTCTGATTAAAGATCCAAAGTCTGTAAAAATTTGCAATGCTTCTCTGGGTTTCATGGAATGTTTTGAAGATGGACAGCAATAGCAATAATCAACATTGATGTTCAACTCCTGCAAAGCGGTCTTGCCAATGTGCTTTGCTTTTCTTGAGTCATCAAATCTACTACAAAACAAGGAAACAACACATAAAAATACATAAAACATATTCAAATGCCACGGGCAATACCATTCAGCGCTCCAACTTCCACATCTTTTTACCACCAGTTGCCTCACATTCATGACGCACAAAGGCAGCCGCATAGCATCGAGTCAGGCGCTTCGTAACCTGAGTCATCGGCCCGAAGCTAAGCCCCAGTTGCATCCCTATCCAATTGCTAGGTCAGCCGTAAAAGCCATATTTGCAGTGCTGAAAGTCCATATTTGTGGCTCCAACCAAAAAAGTCAGTGTATCATGTGGCATCTGATTTCTCAAACCAATGGCGTGGACGGTTGAGTATCACTGCAGCCACTGGGCATCCCAACTCTGCTGCAGCCACTAATTACACTACGGAAGACGTCAGCATCCAGGATGATGACCTCAAGAAGCCATTGCTATGCAATGGGGATTATGTGTGTGTGTGTGTTGTGTGTTGTGTGGTTGTATGCATTCATCACACATTTATTTTTCAGCAGCAGAAAGTATGAAGTGCAAATAGAATATGTATATAGAATTTATATAATTGACAATTGTAATTGTATATTGTTGTCTATCTAGTGACTAGGTTCCCTAGAATCATTGAACACATTCGTTGCAATCCAGGAATGATACCGTAGATGGACAAAATATTCAAACGTGCATGACGTGTCATGCTGTGGGGTTTGGTTTGTTTTGTCCACCCGTCTCAACCCTTGGAAGAAGAAAACAACTTGAAATTTGGGGGGCGCGGTGGATAAAGTTGTCCAGGGTTTGAATAATTTGTCCATCTACGGTATGTCATCGACTATGCATAGTCAAAGCTACAATCTTGTACACCGATTTTTTCAACTTGATTCTTGGTGAGACAAGTAAGAAGCCAGTAAGCATCCGCATCATTGAAAAGCATCTCAGCCACTATGTTATGAAATATATATTGTGTATATAATAATAATAATATACATATAATATAATTGTACAGTACATACAAACAAAATATCAACTGTATAATCATAATACATGATATGTTTGGCTGACTTGACTGCAACATTGCTCCAGTAGACATCAACTGGGTGCACACGCATCACTGGCGATCTTGGCAGACAGAGTTCCACAGTGCCTACCAATCTTGGTCCCTCCCTCTTATCAAAGATACCATCCCTTGCAACTTGCAACCCATCTGTACAGAAAAAACTTGTCTGCCAGCCCTGCCTCCACTGAACCCACAAGGCAATTTCTGCCAGCCAGTCACCTGCATGTTGGTTGCTTTCTTTCCGAGTATAGTTGCTTCAGTTGCTTCAAGTTGCTTCAAGTTGCTTCATCTCCATCCCATGCCTGAGGAAACCGGGACAGGGTCCTGGAGAGCCGATTTCCAGTAGTCTAGATCTCCACCGGTCACAAAGTACATGCCAACAGCCTGCCATGAACTCAAGCAAACCGTCTTGATGGTCCCAAAGAATTGCTTCCGTAGCATTCCTGTAATATCCAAAAAGTATGAACTTGAGCATTGAACTGCTTGGTTCAATTCACAATTCAGAAGAAACATGAAGGACTGCAAGAGTAAAATGAATCCATCCCATAGCTATTACAAAAGTTTAAGGCAACTGCAAGTCGATGCTCGGATTCAGAAGAAAAACACAGCCACCCACTCCGGTGATGCCCATGGCACCCTGTCTTTCTTGATAAAGACAGTATGCTCTGTGCTGATCCTGGCAAGTCATGTTGCGAACAGATTGGCAACCAGGACAGATTCAATCGTAGGCACCCACTTTCCCGAACTAGAGGGGATCTGTGTTGCTCCAGAACTATTCGACAATCAAACGTAAGCCCAAAATCCTCATCTCTTGCAGAGCTTGATGGCAGAGACGATCAAACCCCTTTTGATCCACCTCGGGCACAGGTGCGTTGCCAATGTCGTTGCGAGGGGGAACAGAAGGAAGAAAGCAAATCCAAAGGGGAACCATGAATGGAGTGGATTGAAAAACAATCGTACAAACGTCCAAACTAGGACACAAATTCTCTGAAAAGTACGTTGAGTTTTCCTGCTCAAAAAAATCATTCATGATTCATGCTTCTAGGATTCTAGGCATCTTGTAGACTGGATAATTGGTGAACCATCTGATCAGATTGATATCCGTAACTCAAGGCAGGTTGACTTTTTAGGTCTGTTGAGAAGAAATTATATAATCTACTCTTGGGCAATGTTGCAGTTCATGGCTGTGATCGAAACCTATCAAAACAAAGATGGGCCGTCTCTGACCTTGATCCAAAGGATATGATCTTGAGAAAAAAAACTAGACAATGGATCCTAGAATCTGCAACCTTTGCAAGGAACAGAGCAGAATGAGACATTCACTTTGATTCAAAACCCTGTTCCTGAAGCATTGCCCATGTTCAAGGCTAGCAGCATCGGAGAACTCTTGCAAGAAAGGATGTCGACACATCACTGGTCCATAGACAGCCTGGCGACCCCCCCAAAAAAGGTAATCTTTAAAAACATTTTGGATGTCCAACGCTAAGTGGGATCCCACTTACGCGACTGCATCGAAACACTGTTAGCCTCTCGCAGTTTGTATTTGAGGCGTTCTGGCATTTCCGCCAAGAGGTCGATGTCCCGCTCCTCAGAAAGCTTCAACCAACGGAGGGTGGCACCAGATCCACCGGGAGAGAGAGCAACAACGGCAGGACTGCAAAAGGTTTTTTCCCTAGCAAGGGCAACTGCAAGAAGAGAAAACAAAGGCAATGACTCGACACATAGTGCGATGCATGAAGAGACTCATGAAGACGCATTCTGACGAGATACAGGAAGAAACATGAGACAAAACACATCAAGAATACACACAAAGGCAGGAAGCGGTCCCAACCGCAGCCAGCGTGCCCAGAGCCACCACCACAGAACCATCAGAGACACATGAAGAGAGACATGAAGAAACAAGCAGAGACACCACGGGCACTCAACCCTGGCCATTGCACCAGCAGGCCCACTGTTTTCAAAGAATCAAACTAGCTAAGACTGTTCGAGGAATGAAAAGGCCACTCCGGGTCAGTATATACTTGATGGATCTTGATGGAATCTTCGGCCAAATATTGTACCTAGTACGTTCTTCGATGGGAAAAATGTTAGGAAAAGTGTATGTTTCAAATCAGTGGCCTAGTGGAATCCAAGGACTCACTTACTTTAGTGACTTTAGTGCATCAAGTAGCTCTTGGGCTATGTTTGTGAATTTCACTTCTGAGAGGTGCACGTGCACTCGCAATCGATGCATCTTTCGATGACCTCACACTACTGTCGCTAACGCTGTGCTTGAAGTCAGAAAGAGAACTTCAGCTTCATCTGTCTCGTGCAAGTGTTCACACAAGAGTTTCAAAAGGGGCTGACTCTAGCCTACATACTACATACAATGGTAAAAAGTTATTGCCCTGCTTTCAATTCAATCAGTTTGGCCATAGCTCAAAGCATCCTGGAGCTCTCCAAACACCAACAAAGAGATGGAAGTCGGCTGTGCCGACAGGAGCTAAGCACATCAAAGAAAATGGCATAAATTCTCCGTCAAATGCAAAAAACATGCTCACCATTCAGATACTTTGAAACCAATTTACACCCTTTGAATTGCAAGCAGGGTGACGATTCAAGACTTTCATCGCTTGCTTTTTTCGTTTGCGATAGAGAGACTGTTCAGATTCCTCAGTGCCATACTGTTGATCCAATCATAGATGCACTTGCTGACTTCAGGCGGCACCCTGTGCAAACCAGTCACAGGAACACTGGTACCACGACTTCTCCATGTCATAATGCGATATGTACATATCTATGTTGCATATGCTGCATAAGTATTTGGACAGCTGCCAAACTAGTTGCATCTATAAGGAGTCTGGCACATACAACTTGTCGCACGCCCGGGAGAGGTGAATTGGCTGAGCTGAGGTATCGGCTCATTCTGAGAAAAGTAGGTCCTCAAGGAAGACTGAAGTTTGTGCTTCTCGCCTGCGAAGTGAAGGAGTTTACCGCGGTTTCCCTCCATCCCTGGATACTTCCATGCATTCCATATTGACTGCAAAGTGGAAAACAATAGACAAAATCTTTCAGAGACAACAACGACAAGGTGACAAGGCTGGCAGAAAATGTTGTCTGGAGTTGGCCGGTATCGTATCAAGAGCAACTTAGTGTATGAAACGTAGCACGACAGTTCTCAACCATGGGCATCACTTCGCCAACCCCAAGATCTACAGTAAAATCATTTCAAGATCGGCGGAACACTCCTGTTCAAAGAAACGCAGCAAATCAACTATAAAAATGTTAAAGAAGAGTGCATGTCAAATCCACCAATGTTAATGACATGTATTGCCGGTATTGCTGTGACCACCGACCACTCCAATGTACTTGCAGAAATGGTGGCTCTCAGGTTCGGACTGTTTAGATTGCGGAGCTGCGTCATCTCAGTTTCATTCCAACATGTTTCTGTCACAGCCGATTTTAGATTCAATGGCTTAGGGTCTCAACACTCCTGGAACCAAATATCTAACATCATCTAACATGATCTAACCATACTCAAACATATCCACCCCTTGATATTTCATGTTCAACATTGTGACTCTGAGGTTGCAGACACTAGATGTGATGTTGGAGACAAAGGATGAGAAGGAGATCAGGCCCAAGATGATCTGACACGCTTCGAAATGCTTCACATATTCCAAACATTTGTGCTTCGCACTTGCAAAACTTGGTGTCTCCGGATGGCAGAAATGGACCGCCGGTGAGTGCCAGCAGTGAGATGTATTGTAGTCTTATGTCACCCCTATGATGGATAGGACATACATGAATCATTCATATTCAGCCTTGCTCTGTCTTTTCAGTGAATGTTCTAACTCCAGAAAGCATTGTTTGCTACAAAAGTTCGAATGGGTGGCCGTCTGCTTGGGCAGCCCAAACTTCGGTCATACAGAGACTGCAATACATGCCAGGCAGACCGTTAAAACTGTGAAAACTCTCTCGGCGGTGTTAGTGGCCATGACCTATGCCATTCCAAGTGACTCGAGAAGCTAGATGCAACACCAAGGGTTTCAAAACAACCTGCATCTGGGTCTTATTTGATCTGAATTTCAAGTCTTGTACATCAGTCAAGCATCAGCAATTGTTTTTATTCTAATTGATTGTGCATGAAATAAAAACACATGGCGTGCCTCCATTGTAGCAGGCGTGAACTGGCACAACCTCATGTCGTTTCAAGGTGAAGCCCACAGCATCAGCGACAGTATTGAAGACAGGTTTGGGAACTTTCAGGCATTTCCATGTCAGGGACCGGGGATCCATCAAATCTATGTGCAACATGTGCAAGGAAAGACATGGAAAGACTAGACATGAAGCTGGATCAAATTCAGGTTCAGATTCTACCTTAAATTGACCTAGGGCCCTGCAGGGATGAGAACGCAAGCTGAGACATCTTTGTCTCCTGTATCTGAGTGTCTTACGCCCAGTGCAACGACCTCAACGACTCTTCGTAAGCGAGTTTTTTTCCAGTTCCTCAACAGTTGATCTGTCAGATCTGAGCAATCCACGTAAAGTACTGATACCCCAACTCCAACTTCCATTTATCATTCACCTCAGTTCCATGGGAAAAAGTGGTCCAAAAGCTGGGCAGCTAAACTTCGAGGATCAGAGCTCCAAACCCCATTGAGATCATATTCTTTGATCCAAGTGATCGAGGCCTGACGAAGGAACCAAAGAGATGAGATAATGAATGTATTCGAAGAAGTATGAAAAGGTGGCACTGACCAAAAGGCTTGCGTCTGTTGGTGTGGGAACAATGATATAGGCGATACTTGTCTGAATTTTATACTCTTGGTGGCATTTCCGCTTGGCTGATGGTTGGTGCAGTGATGTCAGAATACGTCAAAATATCAAGAAAAGTCGTCTGAGTTTTGTATGTTTTTGTGTTGTGAAGCATTGTGCTTTTCTGACGGGGGAAGCTGCCGATTTTGTTTAAGACTTGGCATATGCGAAGTATCTGACAAGGAGTTGCTTTGGAGGATGATTCTTAGAACAAACCCTGCGCAGTATGCAGGTACCAGTATAACGAAAAGACTGCTCCTGGGAGCAGCAGTCTCGTCATGCTGAGGCAAATGCATCCAACGGCTGCTTTAGTGGTGGCTTTCTGGAAGATACATCGTGCACTGCCAACAGAAGTGATCATTTTTTGGATCCTTGTTTCCTCGTACAATCCGCACATCCAACAGAGCATCGTTACTGCCTCTGTATCCCAATACCCCAAAGCAAACCATGCGCAGGCAACCTGAGAAACGGTTCAACTATGAACAACAGCGGGAAGTGCAAACTCAAATGACTGCCTATATTTGGATAGGCACTAGGCCACCGGCGTAATGATTCATCACAACCACAATCACAACTGCAAACCACCTGAGAGGATCTGAACTCAAAATGCCGTTCACGTCAACCAATGACAAACAAAAGGCTCCTTGGTGCAAAACCTGTTTGGGGAAGGCATGACATCATATGACATCTATAGGTGAAAGTCTTCTACCTGCACGTCTTTCTTTCCATCAAACTGGTCATCTGAGGTTCAGACGCGCCCATTGAAAGGCGAATGAAGTCTGACTGGACCACTATGAAAGCCTTGGCTTTGCAAGTCGCAGGATTCCAAGTGTCCAAGTGGCACCCTACAGTGTAGAGTAAATCATAGGAATATCCCTCATCTGCATACAATCCCATATTATCAAGCATGCACCAAAAGCATATACCTGGCATACCTAGTCCTTAATACAAGGTGCAACAGAATGATGTTCATACCAAGAAAAACAAAGTCAGATGAAATCTCAATTCAACCATATTGACATGTCTTGGAAAGATTTCCATGGTTGACTAGGAATCTCAGGAGTTTCTGAGTGGACAAGGCCTGCTCCGGATGCGAGAATTCTCAAGAAAACCGCTTGTCCAGTGTAATAGCCGAGGTCCAGGCGGAGTGGAACTTGGGAAACCTGACATTTGTTCGACGACATTATGAAGCTTTGAAAGGGTATGATTGCTCTTAGGGGAACAACGGAACCTTCCGTGCTGATGACGCCTTCCAAGGCAGGTAGAAGAGAAGTCTTATTCCAGAAGAATGCCAAAGTTCATATGTTGACAAGTATGGCACATTCGCGACTTTGAAACAAGTACAACCAGTAATTCGTACTTTGGTGCTGACCGGACTTTCCAAATACCCAATGAACAACTGCGTATGAATTGAGTGCCAAGCCTAAAAGGCCAGGATCATAACACAGAGTTGGCGTAATTAAAAGCCATGTCTTCACTCGTTCAGATCCGCAATGCCCCCTGCTAAGCACTCCAACAGCTTTGCTAAGCGAACCAGGCGAAGAATGCGGAGGACCTTTAGGCCGCGTGACCTTCAGTGCAGCATTCCACGCAATTCGTCAGGGTGAAAAATGGAAGTATCAATCGCCTGCGAGCATCCTATGTCATACCCTCCGGGACAAAAATGACAAATCTTCTGATTCGGGACGTCAAATTCTCATACCAACGCCAGCAGCCAGCATATAGTTCAACTGCCCGTGGGTCAAGATCTGGTCTTAGCCTCGCACATTCTCGCGATTCCTTGGTAGATGCAACATGACACCAAGACACATCCAAGACACAATGCATCTTACAGTTCACTGCGGCTACTTTGCTGTGCTCAGGAGCCACTGAAATCTCCTACTCCTCTCCTACCCATCACCAAGACCTTGGACAATGCAGTCCTACATATGTGCCAAGGGAGCGACTGAAGTAGTTGTTTCCAGCCTGGCCGTGAGTCTAGAAAATGCCCAGACGTTTGTCATTCTTTGGTGTGAAACGTTAATTCAAAGCTTCAATCAGAAATGGCATCCATGATGATCACTGGTGCCAATTCAAAATTCTCGAACCAGCCCGTTCTCAAGCATCTCGATCAACCCGCAAACAATCGCGAGTTGGGGCTTTCAAACAACAGGCCAGCATGGCAGCATCTGTGTCTTCTTCTACACTGCCCATGCTTATATCCAGGGCGATGAAGAACCAGTCCAAAGCTAGAACCTAAACACAATCAAACGGGCATGTAAAAGGAATGGTCGAAATGTTGTTGAAAAGCCAATAGTATCACATCTTGAAATCCCCTTCATAGTGTTTGACAGCTCCTTTGTTGCACCGCTGCGACGACTTGTAACTTCCGAGCATTGAAAGTAACTAGGGCTTCCTGCACCCAAATCGATGGTAAACCAGGTCCTGACAACAAAAGCAGGAGGCAAGGGTTCACGAGCTCAACAACATTGCGGCATCAACATGCATCAACTATCATGCATAGACCCTGCAGAAAGAACTGTCAATCTGGTCACATTATCTGATTTTTCTCTTTCCAAATGACTCGCTTTCAGAAGCTGCCTCAAATACTGGCCAGCAATCTTGGTCGGGCTTGTAACAATGTGTCCAGCCCGGTAGAAGCCTCAGTGCCAAGAATGAACGGAGGCAAATTGCCTCCAGCTATACACAGCTGAATCTACTAAGTGTTCAAAGTGATGCATATCACAAAATCAAACTGAGTTACGCAGACATGTTGAAGAGTACATGTACATATACATGTGCATATACATAATACATACACAATATACACAATATACACAATATACACAATATACACAATATACACAATATACACAATATACACAATATACACAATATACACAATATACACAATATACACAATATCCATAACATACATAACATACATAACATACACAATATACACAATATACGTGATGCACATAATTTGCACCATATCCATACCACACATAATACAGTATATAATTTTCATAACATACATGATACACATAATATACATAACATAAATGATATACATGATACAAATAATACACNGAATCGGGTATTTCAAGTAATAGAATACGCTAGGTAAAATTCAGTTCGAAAGCATTAATAAAATGAAATGCTATTCTATTACGTTGCTAGTCATTTAATGTTGTATAATATAATTAGTAATGAAGTACAAAATGACTGATTAAAGAAAATGATGTGATAAAGAAAATGATGTGATAATAAAACAAATGTTGAACTTAAACTATCAAATGAAAAATTGGTGACGGGAATTAAAAATCAATTACTTTGTATTGTACCTAGGAAAACAAAAAGTAAATGAAAGAAAACATAATGATGAAATTTAGTGAAACCTTCATCATTTAACGGAAATTTGTTCTGGCGAAATGATTTTATTTGATTTATGTCCTAATACTTTTTTTTCTTTTGCGTATTCGCCCGTACGAGTCTGCGGGCCGGCCAAACAACTAGTCCGATCACGAGTTGCAAAGCCCTAAAACTCACCTACAAAAAAGGCACCCGGACACTTCCAAGCGAAGTGGCCCCACCAGAGAGAAAAACAAACTCCGAGGAGTCAGCCTCCCCATGCAAAAACCGCCCCACCACCCCGGAGGGTCGAAAGGCCAAGCCAAGTTCCACACAGGAACAACAACGTGCCACCACACGGTCAGCGAAGAGACCCTGGACCCCAATCACACGGATCGCCTTGCGCCAGATCCGAAAAAGCGACGCAAACTCCTTGTTGCACACCGTGGCAACCGAATCCTCCCCAACCAACGCCCATCTGACCCCAGTCCAGACAGGCGGTAAAAACCCGATAGCCCTGGTACAAAGTACGAAGAGTTCAATCCACGACGTGTCAACCAACCGCCCACCACCGGATGTGGGAGACCATCGTACTTCACTGAAGAATGTTTCAAGCTTTGACATATATTCAGAATGTCCAAAGGGGCCATCACGCCCTCCCAATGCTAACTCGATGGGGTGATCCAACAGAAAGTCAGCACTCGTCCAAGATGGAGGGTCAGTCCGAGACGGACCTCCGGCACCCGCGACCGCCCGATACGCAATGGCCGCATGAAGAGAAGCAAGCTTCTTGGCGCAAATTTCCCTACATTGGAACGTCTCAACGTAAGAGCGATACTATAGAGCGCCCTAGTCATTTATAAAGTTACTTATAACTCATTTACTAAGTATCTAAGTGTTCTGTATCTTTATCTAACTCAGATGTAACTAGTTAGCAAAAAGTTAGCAAAAGTTAGCAGGTTTGAAAATTCTAGATGTTTTGACATGGTTGTGATTTTTCTCTTTTTCTAGCAAATTCTTCATTTTTTCAGGATAGATTGGTAGGTTTTTGCTGAAATGAAAGGACTTTCAGTGCAACATGTTTTATTTAACGGATTATTGTTTTTGAATTCATTTCTGTAGCGGTATATTTCAAACCGCTTCATTTGAACACTTTTGTCACATCGTTTGATGTGTTTGATGTTCAAATTCTAATTTTCATATTTTGGTGTGAAGATGTATTCTGGAAGCTGCAGCGGTATTAACCGCTCATTGTGTTTGAGAAAAGTGTTTTGCATCATGTTCGTCAAGGACATTGAGAAAAGAAAAAAGTTTTTGAGGTTCAAAGACCTATAAGGAGTCATGGCCGAGCAATGGTTGAAAGCTTTGCGAGCTGCTGACACCTTTTTGTGTCAAATCCAACGGTTGGATTGTGCTCGGAGCGCAGAAGAGAAGCAGGTCTTGCAACTTTGTAATCATTTCCAGAAGTTAAAACTCATAGATTGTGAAGACAGTAGTCTTTTGACTCAAGCGGTCAATGCTACGGTGCATTTTGCACAGGAGTCACGGGACAAATTGTTGCAATGCATAGTGGAAGGCATGGACAAGTTTGACAAAGAGCCATCTCAAAAGAAAAAGAAATCTTGCTTGCAAGATTATACAAATTTGTGTCATATGATTCCGCAGCGGGTTTGGAATTTGATCTTGGATGATAGCAGAAGTACTTCGGAAACTTTGGAAAGTGTAGTGATGTGGGCTGGGGCTTTGGGTTTGAAACATCCCAGTGAACCGACTATGGGTGGCTTTCATGGACTGCGGTCTCAATCACCTGAAGCGGTTTCAACCGCTGTAGCAATCCCGTATTGCCTGAAGCGGTACCAACCGCTGTCAAAATTCAGATGTTTGTATTCTCGCATTAGCAGCGTTTTCTAATACTGAAGCGGGGGAAACCGCTGATGTTTCTGTAAGCTGAAGCGGTGCAAACCGCTAAAAATCCATGCTAAAAAATTCATGTTGTAAAAAAACTTACAAAATACGTTTTTTTTGAAAATCAAAGTGATCAAAAAAAAGCACCCGAAACCACTTACAAAAAGTTACTCGGTACTTATAAGTGTCTGCTAACTATTTCTAACTTCTACTATTTTCTACTTATAAGTGCCTAAGTAACCTTATAAATGACAAGGGCTCTCTATAGTAGGCCTCTGACCGGTGCACGAACGCAGCAAGAACCGATTTGGCCTCGGCATCTGCAACCGCATTATATGTTGTGCCTCAAAAGCCTCTCTACCAACCAACTGGCCAAGGGCGGTGAGATGGTACCCACGAAAATTCGACGTTTCCCTGATCACATCTCGTGAGATGTCTCCAAAAGTACTGCCAGAGATCACGATGTTTTGAAGGCATTCGTGGCCGCCGACCATTACACCAGTCACTGGCCAAGCGCCGTGCAATTCTTACAAAACTCAAGCAATCACTAAAGACATGAACCTTGGAGAAAGACCCAACGGCAACTGCCCCAGCAAGCACTTCAGCCCGAAAGATGGACTGCTGGCCTCCCAACAAACCTTTCCAAACTGTAACAGGCTGCTCCTCGTGCGAAACAACCACTGCCCCAGCAGCGATACGGAGAGCCTTATCTTTTGGGCGCAGGCAAGAGCCATCCGTGAAGGCCTCCACGATTTGTTCAACAACCACTTGGTCAACCGTAGGAAAGGAAATAGAGCCACAGGCAGCCTGAAAAGGTCTAGCCTCATCTATTTCAGGCCAAAGCCCGAATTCCAAAGCCGAAGCAGGCAAACGCTGCAGGGGTATTGGTGCATCCCACTTAACCCGCAGGTGCTCAAAGTGTGGGCATAGGAGAACCCTGTGCCTCCTGGTGTCCTGCCCACCACAAAATGGACACGTCAACGGGCCCTCCTGTTAATGCGAGCAAGACTCGGCCGTAAAGGCCACTCCTGCCGCCTGAGTACGTAACAACCCACGCGCCGATGGATCCAAGTGTCGCCAATGCCTAAGGCCCATTGTATCGATCGTAATCAGATCCTGTAGTCCCTTACGATGCGAAACATTCTCTGCAACTTTCTCAAGCCAACTCGTCTGGAGCAAGTGAACGATGTGGTCGAATGTGGTAAGGACCAGGTGAAATCTCCGACCTGAACCGTCTTCAAATGCCAAGGAGGCGTGGGGGTACCACCCCAAAGAAGCCAAAGTGCGGAACAACCTTCGAGTGACACCACAATAACCAGGCCGATCTCCACGGAAGACATGAAAGACGACCCGACCCCAGTCGGAACCGAGGAACTTGGCCTGTTGCCTAACCAAACGAACTCGGTTGACAAGTACCTCAAATTGTGGGTCCAGAGGGCTTCCAGTCAGCACGTTACAAACCAACCAAGGCGACCTGCCTGACTTGTCAATGTGCAATGCACGACACACCTTTGTCCGCAGTCGCTTTGCCGCACATTTAGGAAAAAGCGAGGTTTCCGCGCCATGCAACGTATGTTTCCACACACTCTTGCGGATGATACCAACCTTTCAGCCACCGGGTACCCCTGCCAAGCGGATCAATCGTTTCGTACCAGATCGTACCCGCCCATTACGTGTTGCCGCAGCAACACCAAAACAGTATGCCATATCTGCCCCAGGTCCTTTTGACGCAAAACGACAGGCAATGGTTCTTCTCCGAACTTGGTTTGCTTCAGCACTTTGCGATCTGCTGCTCGCAACGCCCAAGCCCAACACTTTCTAGGAGCGATTGGTAGCCGACATGTCTCCAGAAAGGATGCCAACACCGGATACAACGCGATCACTTCACGGCAACTGCCGGACAACACTTCCCAATTGTCAGCATACGTCACTGGTGTGGTCAAGACCGGTGTGCTATGAGCATGGACAACGCAGGAGAACAACCGAGAGAACGCCCACATTGCCACCACACTCAACGGGTCGCCTTCCGGCACTCCCGTACAACCAGTACATGCACCAAAGTGATTACCCTGAATGCTGACCCGCCTGGTCATCTGGTCAAGACCGTGAATCCAGGCATCGATAAAACCAATCGGGATTCCGGCTTTGCGCATCAATTCTCGCAGAATAGCTCGATTCAGCGTATTAAAAGCCTTCACGATGTCAAGCACAATACCGGACGGATGAGACTCATCTCCCAAGTGATCGTGGAAGTCCAAGAAGTCAGAGACAAAACCCCAAATGGTCGTTGTAGGCAAGTTGACCCTGACCATTCCAGTACCTCTTTCACGCAAAATAGCAAGGATACGCCGCGCACGAATCCTTGCCCAAAGGCGGTAAAGAGAAGACGCCACTGTAATTGGTCTAAGATCCGACCGTGAGGGTGTATCGACTTCAGACTTGCGCAAAAGTATGATGAACCACTGCGCCAAAACCGTCGGCCACCGCCGATTGGACTCGATCCAACCAAAGATTGCAGCAAGCGAATTGAAAGCCACAGCCGGAATCATCTTCAACTCCCCATAAGACCATCCATCAGCTCCTCTCATTGAGATCGCTTTTAATTCCCCAACGCTATCGCAAATATCCTTTGCCGTCACAGGGGGCAACTCAATTCCAGGCGACTCCGGTACAAGGTCAAGATAAGGCTGAGCCTCAACGGGCACACCACTATCTTCGGCATCTCGATTCCAAAAGGTGCTCCATTCCCTGAAAAAGGAGGGAACCCACTTTGAAGGATTACATTCGACCCAAGTCCTTTCCAGGCTAGAAGCCTGACGCTTAGACACCAATCTATTTGTCGCTGGTTACCTCACAGATTTGAACCTCAGTTCCTTCCCCATCAAGCAATTGCATGATCACCTTCTGTGAAATCGCTGACGTTGATCACCTTGATCCACGATTTCCCGACCGGCGACCACTGCTGGGGTGCCAACTGAACCCGGACTGATAAATGCAAGCTCCGACACAGCAGGAGGAGCCTCCTCACGAATGAGCCGACAAGGCAATAACCCTCCTTTACGATCTCAACTTCCTCCTGGAAATGCCTACGTTTGAGCGGTCCAAACGTAACTGGTGAAAGATTCCGTCTGGTCCCTCACGAAGTGGTAGATTTCTCTTACAAACCCAACGGTGGGGAACGACACCGGGAACCACCCAAGGTGGCAAGTCACCCAACGAGAGAACGAGGGTGCAAAGCCTGTTGCCTGCAAAATACTATCCCATATAGCCCTGGAGCATCCCCATGAATGTGTGGATGGCTTTTTTCCAACAGACAGATAAACGCCTGGTTTGACGCACCATCCTCCTGGAGTGCAGGTCAGATGTCAAGTACTTAGGGCAAAAGTCACCAGGTCTACCCGACCTCGGTCTTGGTTGTGCCAAGTGCACCCACTTAACATCACGTTGTGCGCACCTACCAAAATACTTCCGTCCCAGTGGAACATGTTGTCCCTCAACATCACAACTTGCTTCCGCAAAACCATTTTCAACCTCCTGAGACCAGTGCGACAGGGCCTGGTCAATATCGTCGTTAAACAAGTGTTGTTGAACAACTGCGTCCAAGTCATCAGCTTTTGCCTCTGTAGCCTGCTTGAGAACCTGACGATCGATAAGCACAGTTTCAAAGCACCGAGGAAGTGTCCATGGTATTTGGGAAGTCAAAATCAGACCATAACAAGTCGCGCTTGTCCAAATCAGGGTTAACCAGCTGGAAGGAGTGCCGAGCCGCAGCCGCACAGGTAGGCTGTGGAGGGAGACCCGTCCTCCTAGACTGCAACAATCCCAGATCCGACCAAGAATTGTCCAGCAAATGGCGAGTAACTTCCCATTGCGAAAGAGACTGGTTGAAGTCTCCTGTCAACATTGCCGGCCCAGTAATACCCTGAAGTAGAAAACGGGCCCATTCCAGAACCTCACAGTTCGTCAAATACTTGTCTGACCCCGCGGGGGCACACGGATAAAGATACACAATCACAATGTGCACCGACACCAATCCACATTGGACACATGCGCAATGAATTCGGCCACTTTCCCACACTTGTGATGGGACCGACCGTGGCAAAACATTGTAACAAGGAAGACGTGACAAAAGAGCAACTCCTTTGGAGAGCCCTCGTAAACTAGGCACCCCACCCCGGGTGCGGAACTTGTCCCTCACCGGACTACCCAACAAAGCCTTCCACCCAAAACCCCTGCAAGAAGAACGAATAGCACGGCTGGAAGCGACTGTATGAGACGTTTCAGCAAGTGCAACTGCGTCAACTTGCCACTCCACAATGGAAGGGACTTTGCCATGCAGTGCGGTGGGGTTGGTACACGCCAACCTGACCAATGCTACAAACTACCCTCGGCAACTTTCCGCGTCTTTGCGGTGTTAGCCGAGTCAATGCTTTCGCGCAAATCCTGAATCTGGGAGGCAACTGCTGAGTCACGCTCACGTAACCCGGACTTCAATTCAAGAGCAATCTTCTCAAGTTTACTGTCAGTCAGAGTCCTGTTGCAATTGCTTACAAAGCACAGTGAGCTGCGAAGACAACTGGTTTGTCACCTGATCCGGCAAGTTGACTACCTGACTCTGTAGCTTGCCAACATCCTCTTGAACAACTTTGAGTCCATCCTTCAAGTCGGTACTTTTGTCTTGCAATTCTGCTACTGATGCTTCTAGAGCAGAGAGGCGCATATCACAATCAGCAACCAATTCTTCTCGAATCTGCTCCAATTTCTCAGGAGCCGGACCCCCAACGGGTGCCGAACTACTCCTTTGACCGATGTCAACTGTGGTCTTTTTGACCCCGTGTGCTTTCAAATTCGAAGAGGTTGAAGCCACGACCAAAGGCGCCTGGGGCTGTTGCCCATCTTGCAGTACCACCACCGGGGAACCGTCAACGGTGAAAGCCCTAGACGGTGGGTCAACGTTTGTGGAAATCTTCCAAGTTTTCCATCCTACTGCCCGGCCTACCTTAGCGGACCATCCAACCTTGCTCAATAAAGTTTTGACTGCTCGACGATCGTAGCTCTCTGGGATTCCAAGTAGACGAAAGACCTGGTCACCTTCGGTACCGGAATCAGAGGACACTTCAATCTCAGGGAACAGCTCTTTCCGAGCTTCCTTTTGGCGATCAACCTTAACTCTCAAGCCAAAACCTCGCGAGGTACGTACAAGTCCAAGCTGAAAGGAGAGCTTGCGCTGTGCCTTCACAGCTTCCTCCCTTGAGAAACCATGAAGGCGAACCACTGCGAACCTTGGGTCGAATCCTTTAGCAGCATTGCGTGGCTGCAGGTAAAGGCCATGCAACCCACACACCCTCAGGCTAGCCTCCAAGTGCTTTTCGGCAAAGCGAGCCACCGCGTGGAAATGTTGTGCTTTAGAAGCGTCGACTTTCTTGCGGCGATCAAAAAAGCCAGCTCCCCAAACGTCCACCAATGCCTCTCCGGCTTTTGGATACAACAACCGAAAAAACCTGTCAAATCCGCCATCCAGAGCTTTCCACTTGTCTCCTGCCTCTTCTGGATAGACGTAAACCAAGCAGACAGTGGTAGATTGGGTCAAATCACCAGTCTGAAGGACCGCAACTTGAATCGCAACTGCCTTGCCATCAACCCAACCTGGAACGACCAAGGAGACAAAATCATGGCCAAGAACTTGGGTGTTGCCACCCATAACCAGGAGTGCAGACGGTTCGACCGTGAGCTTCTTATGTAGGAAAGATGGCAACCATGCCTCAGCATCACCCTCATGTACAACAGCGACCCCAGGGGTTCCTTGTAACAGTTCCTCCGGTGTAACAGCAACCGTCGCTCCTCCCTTTGCTCGAAAAAACCCAATGTCCAATCGGAACGAAGATGGCAAGACCTCCTGAGCTTTGGTCTTGTCCCTCTTATCCAAGAATTCTTGCCATGCGTCATGCGGAGCCTCAGCTTGAACCACACTAGCGTGAGCAACATCTTTGGCAGGCCTTTCGAGGATACCAACCAAGGCAATACTTGCTCGAGTGGCCTCTTGCTTCAATGCAGCCCATGGGTCACGATGAGTGAAGACAGCACGCAATGTTTTGGTACCCAGTGCCGTGTACACCTCGTGAGCACGGTCTCCGACCTTGGTCGCAGGAACACCCTTTTCGACAAGAATACCTTCCAATCGCGCTGAAAGTTGCATGGGTGTAAGATTGTCATGCTCTCCAGCTTTACCCCTTGCTCCTCCTCGGAGGCCAAATACTTTGATGCGAAGCTGTCCGCACTTGTCCGCCAAGGCCAGCGTCTCATCTCCTCCAACTGTAGCACCGTTCGCTGTCATCAACAAGCTCGCAAGCCCACCGTAATAAGCGTTGTTGAGATGAGAAAGACATTCCCCAACCGTGATGAGAGGCGGGAACATGATGCCTCCCAAAGGTTGCAAGTCAAAACGAACCAAAGGCAAGGTTACGTCCAAAGTTCGGCCAGCTCCACTCTCATCACACGCCAATGTCTCGTGTCGACACCATGCTCGTGCGTAGGGATCCCAGGCCGCAGCCGCTTCAAAATCAATTCGAAAAGGAAAGACTGCTCGCAAGACTTCTCCAAACTTCATATCTGTTGCCGGCCGCATTTTACGTACTGTGGTACCAATGACAACTTTGATGTCACCACTCCTTTGACCAGCGGGCAAAGTCTTCAATCTTGGTTCAACCTGCGTACCCCTTGCTCGCAAGGCAAGATACTGTAAAACCGGAAAATCCTCTGGAGGTGACTCATTCTCAACCAGAATACAAGCCCTATTCACGGATGTACACAATACGCCAAGATGTCTGAAAGTGACCGAAGGGTTCACTAGACACCACATGTCCCCAACTCGGAGTTCAACCGAATTCAACAGGACTTGACAACAAGGCAACTGCAAATCTTCAGTGATGATGTTTAGAGATGCCGCAAATTTTGTTTCGATGCCAAGAACACCACAAGCGAAATCCAAAGTTGGATTTCCTCCAAAGACTCTAGCCAGTCCAACTAACTCTCCAGCAAAGAAGATCCAAATTGCATGGCCCATCAGCGGAGGGTTGTGGCGGAGCCACTGACGCTAGATGAAAAAATCTCCCTCTCTTAACAACATGCATAGTCGTCAGGACGTCCCCCAATGCCACAGCGGATCGAAGCCCTGGTTCAAAAGGCACCATTTGTGGCCAACCAACGTGCTTGAGAACAGATGTTACAAACTGCGCCACAGTGAAAGGCGAGACTGAATTGCCAACTTGTAGCATGGCCACAGCTGGGTCGACCGGATGAGGACCAAACAAAGGAAAACCAAGCATCCAAAGGGCTTCAAAGGGTTGCAGATAGCGCAAGGCTTGTAATGGAGAGGAAAGAACTCCCCTTTCATCGTACACCAACCAAGTCAAGAGTCCGTTCTCTGTCAACAACCTCCTCGGAAGCAAATGTTGCCTTCCATAATTGGCCATCAAAGTTGGCAAACAGGTCCCAGGCCAAATAACCGCCCTCTTTGCCAAAGGAACTCCGAGTAAACAAACAAGTTGATGCACCGGTTCTCGATTGGTTTGCAACAAAGGGTCTCTCAAGGCTGCCAACTGTTGATCGTTAAGCTGGATTGCATAACGAGCTTGAGACGCTGCCAAAGGCGAATCATGAACTTTCAGATCAGGCTTAACTATCTCAACCTGTTCAGTCAGGTAAGTCAAACTCGTTTGACCAAGCCATCATCAACCGCGGCCGCTGCATGTTGGCAAAGGCCGAGAGATTCAACTTTGCAAGTGCCGGCCCCTTGAGGCCGATACTTGTGGCAAACGCAACAACCAAAGGCCAATGTGGATGATCCCTCAAACCGACAACGTTCTCACCAAAGGTAAATTGTACCCCGAAGACAACCGCCAATGCGATGGCTCTCAACAAGGCCTTGCCTTCAACCGTAAGGATACCTCTTTTCCACCCGGCCCCAGAAAAACAAACACACGGAGAGGAAAAGGTGGACCATGTAAACCATGGTCCAAAGAGGGTCGCAACCCACCAGGAAGGATCAATGATATCCGCTTGTAACACTTCAAACCTGTGATGCGTCGCATCTGACAAAAACTGTTTCACCGTACGTCCTACTACCTTATGCCTAGCTGCCAAAGTTTCACAGGGCTCAATGGCAGCATCAACAGCAAAGACTTCATTAACCAGTCCCAACTCGAGTAATGCCGTGGACCATGAAAAGAGCTCCAACACCCGACCTCCAGGCAGGAGTCCTCCACCAGCTGGTGGTTGCCTGGAAATGCCAGCGCCTAAGTGAGGTGGGTGTAAAAAATGTATCACAACCCCTTTCAATGAACCCCACAGGGTGAGCCCAGCAATCCAAAACCGTTGGTGAGGAAAAAAGTCAAAATGGTCCCTATACCATTCATGCCCTCACCGGACGTGTCAACGACTTCGAAGGCAAGGTGTGGTCCTAAATGAAAGGGACGCACAAGGTCCACACAAACATTGCTTCTAAGATTGCAAGTACCGATTGATGATACCAAGAACTCATTCTTGACTTCTTGAATGACAATCTCTGGAGAATCCACAGAATCTCCCCTGGGAGGGGAACTCATTCCCAACCAAGGCACATGGTGAACTTCGGCTTCTTGTGCCCCTCGGAGCCTCCACGAAGCATTGACCTCCGCTAGAGAAGGGTTGCCATGCCGGCATATTTCACAACAAGGTTTTTCATGACAAAGACCCATTCCATGGGAAAAAGCTCCGCAGAGGACACACATGTATGGGAAACCTGCATGACCTAGCACCCCTGACTTGTTACCTACGGTAGCAACTCCGTCAACGAAAACAGCAAAGCGCTCCATGTATGCTCCAGGTCGCGACCAAGAGTCTTTGGTACGAACCACCTCATTTCCAGAAGTGTCCGGCGCCGATGAAAACAAAGAGTGAGACTCTACGGCTGACGAGATGGCGAAATCTTGCGTCGCCTCAGTTGCTCTCAGTTCCTCTTCGGGAGAAATGCGCTGCTCTCTGCCGTGAGAAGATACTGCATCTCCAAACGGAGGGGCTTCGGTACCACCAGTCAGCTTTTGAGTAAGCTGTTCAACCAGGGCTCGCAAAGTAGCTTCGGTGCCCGGTCTCTCAGCCAGGAGAGTCTTCAACAGGGCTGACCAATCATCTGTCAAATCTGGCCAATGACTTTCACCGTGGCACACAAAGCCATGTTGAGCCAACAAGAGGTGTGCCTGTAGTGGAATCGTCTTGTCCACCTCCACGACCTTCTTCAACTCCAAGAGCTTTACCAAGTCCGTCATAAGCTCCACAAAGGCATCCACATGCATAGCGTGACCCTCAAATTGGATCCAGGATCTGTGAACAAAGTCTTCCAATTCTGTCCTGAACCTTGGGCTCCTCACAGACAATCTTGGAGACAAACCGAAGCTTGGAGAACAAGTGACTTTTGAGATGCCCTGAGTAGGAGGTGCCACAGGTGTCCTCTTCACAACCGGCTGAGCAGCAAAGGTCTGCCCTCCCGTTGCAGTCGGTACCGCAGCCATCAAATCCGGCACCAACTCATCAAAGTAGGCATGAGCTCCAGAGACAGCCGCAGGCAAGCCATGGCTCAAAGCTACAGTTGGGGCCCTACTCTGCGCACTTGGGGATCTAATCTCAACCTCACCCACAGGTGCAACACGAGTACCCTCACCCTCAGGCAAGATTTCGTCAACCAAGACCGATTCCTCCGTCGGTTCTCTCAGGCGAAAACAAAGCCTTGACAGTATCAGGTATAGGGTCCACAGACCTCAATAGCCCATTCTCCCCTTTGCCTGGCGAGAAGAAGATTTCAAGGTGAAAGGTCTTGTGATTGCCTACTGTACGGATTCCAATCAACCGGATACACCAGCGTGATCCCAGATCCAAGAAATGCAATCCTAACTTGGAGGTAAGGTGAGCCAAGATGTCCTCAACGCTCCACCTCATGTTGACTTTGAAATCAACTTTGTTGTCACCTTCAATCTGTGGGAACGAACACGAGAGGCCTCTAGTCCGGTCAGAATCCGACAATCCTTTCACAAGACGTTGTGAAATGTCATCCACAAAGGGCACCCAAGCATCCTCAGATGCAAGGTGGAATTCGGACCTGGCAATTTCTTCTTCCAGCATCTGGGACAAGAACCAATCAGCGTCCTTCACTACTGATTGCCTGCCAGCACTACCCCGAGGCGGTGGTAATGGTGGGGCCGGAACTACTAGAGCTTCCAATTCAGCAAACCGTTCTCGGAACCGGAGGAGCCCGGACTGGAGGTGTTTCCTCTTGCTGTGGCAGAAGGCTTTTCACGTACTCCTCATACTCTCCATCCCACATCTCATTGAAGTCCCACCTACCGGTGGCGGAACTTGTTGGATGTTGGCCCACTCCCACCTTCATCAAAAGGTGCTGCTTAAATGCAGAAGGTCGCCGAAACCACTTGAGACAGGCGCGACACGTGATCCAGGATTCCTTGTTCTTAAACTCGGAAGAGGCTTTCACCAAATCTGCCCATGGTAGGTCCCAGGAAAAGACCACTCGTGGCCACTTGGCAATGGGTGCCGCTGGTGGCGGAGGCAGGTGACGACGAGTGCCGGGTGGCCTTGTAGGCGACCGCGGTCGTTTGGCTCCACCATCTCGATGATCTTCTTCCCCAACTGCACCTCGACGAACTGACTCACTACCCTCACTATCTTCAGGTCTCGACCTATTTGTATCTCTCCCACGTGAGGCACTGGGAGACAACGACCGATCCTCGGATGCAGGCACCAACAGGTCATCAGAAGGGATTCTTGGGTTCAATCTCGCAACCATCCGCTCCTGTTCCACAGGATTCGGATCCTGAAAGCCAAGCTCATTCAAAATCAGCAACGCGAGCTGTTCCCTTTCCTCAGGAGAACAAGCCCTGGATGTTTCCAGGATATTCTGGACAGCAGTTGATTGGCGCATCCGCGCAAACAACCTTCGATCCACCCCATTTTCAAGTGCAGCAATGGCCATATATTCTCAAAAGGCCCTTGCGACAAAGTCCGCTCAAGTCACGCAGGACTTGAGCACGGCGCTGAAAGCTGGTAGGTTCGTGATTCAGCGACTCATCGCTTGCTGCACGCAGATCTCGCGAGATCTGCCGCAGCATAACGTCATGCGTATCTCGGTCATGCCTCCGCGGCATGTCGCTATTCAAAATATCTGCCAAAACCCCAAGTGCTCAGCTTGAAACAGCCCCACCAGCTGGTAGGTACTTGGGCCAGGGCTTTATGTCCTAATACTTTCAAAATTATCAAACATCATATGTCATTGACCCCGTATTAAATTAGCGAAAGTAAATTATTCTAAGTTCTCATTGAATTCGGTATGATAATAATATACCAATTAACCTATGGGTGATTAAGACATCTTCAATACACCAGTCATAAAAACAAATGAAAAATCATGAAACTATTTTACAATGATATTCAATTTAGAGAAATGTTACAGAAATCCTGAAAGTTGACTCTGGAGAATGTATATGGGAGTTTGCTCAGAAGATGCGAAGTTCAGACATGGGATGGATCAGGACTAATCTGGATTTTCCAATACTTTGGGCCTTCCCTGACTCCCTTTTCCGGGCAGGGGGGGTTTTGGCAAGTTTCCAGGCGTTTATAAACGTTGCTAAACACTATGGATCCATAGCAGTTGATCTGGATCCAAGATCCAAGATCCAAGATTACAGAAAAAACTTCTTGGATCCAAGGTCTGGATCCAAGATCCAAGATCCAAGATCCTAGGAAAAACTTCTTGGATCCAAGATCCAAGATCCAAGATTCTAGGAAAAACTTCTTGGATCCAAGATCCAAGATCCAAGATTCTAGGAAAAACTTCTTGGATCCAGGGTCTGGATCCAAGATCCAAGATTCTAGGAAAAACTTCTTGGATCCAAGGTCTGGATCCAAGATCCAAGATTCCAGGGAAGACTTCTTGGATCCACAGCGGAACCTAGCCTCGGANTATACATGTACATATACATATACATATACATGTACATATACATGTACATATACATATACATGTACATATACATGTACATATACATATGCATTAGTATATATTATGCTGCACATAGTGTATACTGCACTGATGCCACCTATCTGTTCACAATCATCTGCAACGGTCCGCACTGCCTCAGCTCCCTTTTGTTCGGTCCGCTGACTGCGTCACATCTCGTTTCTTTCAATGAAATCATGGGAGTGCCGCGGCCGAATTGGTGGCACACCAGGTGTTTCCTGAGAGGTTGTGCCGCAGATATATCAAAGCCCTCCCACATGACCGAATATCTTGCAAATCTTGGCGCCCTGGTTCGGAAACTAAAAACCCTGATTCGGATCATCTTGCAACACTGTCTTGTTCTAAGTGCAACATGTGCAGCTGAGGGGCGGAAGCAATGTTAGTCCATGGACACAGCAGCACCAATACCTGGATGTTGAAAAACAGGCAAAACGACTCACATCGCATCGTTGCCCAACTTTCAAAGCAAGAAAACACTCCGTCAACGATGCCTCTGCATGGCGAAAACCGCTTCCAGACAAGGTCGCACCCAAAGATGGGCACAAGGCCATGGTCGATGCGCTTGGATGTTCCTCCTGTGAAATCTCAACGACAATGTTCCAGAAATATTTCAAAGCAAGGTTCTGATCCTACGGATTATCGCGTCAGAACAAAAAACATTCGCTGACACCTGGGACATTCTTTTAAGGCTATTGAGAAACAGCCTAGAGACTTAGCAGGGAGGTTGAGTGTTGCTGTATGCTTTCTGCTAAATCTCAAGAGATCTTGTCGTGCACTGCTCAGTCCTGAGCTTTCAACTGCGCTTGCTGCACAGCCAAAAACATCCGCTCTGCAGCAGCATCTCCCACAAAACGGAAGCTCCTGAACTTTATCGACCAGGATAACGCAGTGCGGTAAGATTATAGTCAACATAATCAACGATTCTGACCAACTACCAGAATGCACAAGACAAATTGACAAATCCACTCACAAAAAAAACTTATATAAATCCATGGCTAATGAGTCATATACCCGTCATGTCTAAGTGTATGTATATTTATATAATGCATATGTATATATATAGCTTGATATATAAAAACATTGAATTCAATTTACATGTACACATCATATACGTATATTATATATCATCTGTCCGAAATATCAGCAACAAATGTTACGTACAACTTCCAATTGTGAAAACACTGAATTCCTGCAAAAGAATTCTCCAGAAAGGCTGAGTGAGTAAGGGAACAGAACCCGACCCAACTCCCGTAGAAAAATTGCATTCGAGGAACGAAGCAAAATCCTCTCCACTTCCTTCATTCAGATGTTGCAGGATGTCTTCGGTCAAGGAATCTGTGCAGCTCTTCTTTTTGACCTCTCCACTAATCTTTGACTGAGCAAGATCGATGGTACACGGAGAATCACAACGTCACCAAAGTTCTTGCCAGTAGAAACAGCTACTGACTGCTAGACACGACGCCATGCAACTAAAGACTGAAATTTGTTGGAAAACCTTGCTGCGGCAGTCTGAGCTCTGTTCCACTTGTACGATGTCTTCGCTCACGAGTGGAGGCTGCAAGAGGCGGGCTATTTCACCACCTCGCGAAACCCGACAGGTCGAAAGTCCACATCTACGATGACTGTCGAACTGGCTAGCGTCTGTGTTTTGTGCCCCTTTGCAGAACTGCACCTAAACTCAGATGTTGGACATAGCTGCAACTGCCATTCAAAATGTTTCCTTTTTTTTCTGCATGCTGGTCCTGCTAGCATAAGAACAAGAGCAAGCAAAAAGAAGGAAAACACAACCAGCAAGCAACGAGCAACGATCAACAGCCAACAGTCACAACAACGACAACGACGACCACAATAACGACGACAAAGACAGCAGCAACAGCAACAGCAACAACAACAACAACAACAACACCAACAACAACCACGAAAACCACAACCACAACCACAACAACAACAACAACAACAACAACAACAACAACAACAACGACGACNCAGCATGCTGTGCAAGTCCGAGAGAAGCATCCTGTTGCGTAGCATCCACCATGTTTGCAAGTTCAAAGAATGTCATCATCCCCACCCCACCCCACCCCACCCCTAAAACCGCGCGCAGGGCAGTAAGAAATACACAAAAGGACGCGTTTAGGTGCAGTAGAAAGATCTTGTGTGCGCGCGGTTACGTCATGTCCGAGGGAACAACAACAACAACAACCACGACGACGACGACGACGACGACGACGACGACGACGACGACAACAACAACAACAACAACAACTACTACTACTACTACTACAACGACTACAACGACGACAACGACGACTACTACGACTACTACGACTACTACTACTACTACTACTACTACTACTACTACTACTACTACTACTACTACTACTACAACTACAACTACAACTACAACCACCACGACCACGACCCCGACCACGACCACGACCACGGCCACGACTACATACTACAAGCGCAAGAGAAGCCACAAACACAAAAACAACAACAAGAAGAGTAACAAGAACGCAAGAAAAGGTGATGGATACAATTGTAAAGACAAGCTTTCCAGCTTTACCAGGTGGCACAAGGTGGCAGAAGGTGGCACATTTTCTAAACCACTGAGAACAGCTATTAGCAATTCCATGTCTCTGTCATGCGATCAGCCCACCCACAAATGTTGGCCCGAGGCACGGAGTATGCATGGAGAGTCCACAGCACTTGCTTTAAAACGATCCATCCGAAGGCCCAACAAACCGAAGCCTTTTCGGTTCAAAGTGCTTTCAGAACAAGGCAACAGGTTGGGAGTTGTCTTCAGCCAATTCCGAAAATGCATAAACTCCTGTGATCAATTCGCTTTCTCGAAGTAGGTTAGCGTAGAGTCTTAGAGTTGAGTTTGGCCTGGCAAGTATCCAGTTGCTTTTTGCAAATCCGCACAGGCCAGCGCCAGAATTCGCAATGACTTCCTTAATGACTAGCTCTCTCAGGCTGGGCAAAGTGTTTCTTTGTCATGTACAAACGAATACAGGCATCAGAGTACGTGACATCGCTCCCACTATCCATTTGCAGCAGCTCCATCTGGTTCAGATACAAACTCACGACACCCAAAAGTCATTGCAAGCCTTCCTGAATGAGCGAGATTCTCTGCCACTTTGGTTCCAGAGGCCTCCAGACTGACCTGTGCTCAAAAATGAGTTCAAGCGTGAGTCCAATGATAGAATTCGATGTCAAGGATTCCTGCATTGGACCATTGGATACCCCCTGGCCTTCGTATGCTTCTTTAAATGATCTGAAAGCACATTGGCCAGCTGGTACATACAAGATTTTGCCGTGACCTGCCAGGATGTTGCAAGGCCTGTCAACCCATCCAACAAGTGGTGCAACCTTTGGTGCTGAAGATTTACCTCTGGCTGCCCACATGATGTTACTTGCAGAAAGTGGACTGTCAAAGTTGCACACCAAACAAACTCAAAGTAAATTTGAATGAAAAACCCACACCACCTGCAGCTTTGGTGAGGCCAGCTGCTGTCTCATGTTGAGTCACCAGCGTGGCGCGGCAAAAGCATTCGCCGTGAATGTTTCACGTCAAAGCATGAAATCTTTAATGGGTGCCTTGAATCTTTCAAACGACCTCGCAAGATCAGACACGGAAAATTGATGTACATATATTGATATTGCAACTTGACGGCAAAATGCATCAAAATACCACAGGGATCAATAAGGCTTGGAACAATGTCTACTGAGCATCGTCCCAACAATGCCAAGAAAATCAACCTATCTGAATCCAACAAAAAAAATAATGCAACCATCCATGTTGAGCTGGGCCTTTCCCCAATATCAACTTCTAAAGCCCAAAAGCTGCAGAGACATCAAGCCAAGATCATTATTTTTTGAATTTTGATGCTGAGATTTTTTGAAAACAATGACACCTTTCAATCGGTTTTCTGAGGTGACGGGCCCAGAAAGAAGTTGGTTGGAAAGTCGACGGTCCAAAAAAGGGTGCTCACCCAGCCTCAGCTTCCGGTATCACGGTATCACTGGTCCTTCCTGTCAAAGGCCAGCCCATCCCGGAGTGGATGAGGCCCCGAGCTCATGATGTACAAGGAGACAATGTCAGTTAACCTTGAAGAAGGGGAGAACTGTGTAAGGATAGAAAAACATTCATTGAATGCACAAGTCTTGTGTCCAAAATTCATGTGCCACATGTGCCACATGTACCCATGTATACTGCGAACAGCCTTGCAAGTCTTTCTTCAAAAACTCTGACTTCCTGCAAAAACTTAGGATTCTGGCTCAAAAGCATTCATTGGAATGGCAAAAATGTCCTGGGTGCCGATAGAATGCACGTATTCTTGTCGCTTGTGCATTGCCCTACGGTGGCCTGTGCTTCCAGAAGTCTAACACTTGCAGCTGAGTCTCCCAAATCACCAGGATGAGGCCAAGAAGATCCCATATCATCCTCCTTCTGGAGGATGGATAAGTGACCAAATACTTCCTGCAACAAGTCAATCCATGAGGTCTTTTAACAGGGGTCTCGGAGAAGTGCCCTCCAGAAATAATGCAGTTCTGTCAGTTCTGTGCCTCCAAAAATTCGGCCCTGCATTGAGACGGTCCTGTCAACACCAGGGAGATCCGTCAACGGAATTTCTATTTTCACAGGGATCTTGGGCACATGTTACGTAGCAGTCGACCACGCCTTGCTGACATTGGTACTGAGATCTCCAGACATGGTGCGTGCCAGGTCTGACCGGAAGAGGTGCGCCTACCAGCCAAGAGTCCATTTTTAAATGTTTGCTTCAGAAAGGTAGTCAATCTTGATGTCAAACAAACCTTTCAGAAACCAGCCAAAAAATCAAGAAGCCATCCAGATTCTTTCTTCTTCAAAGTCTCTTAAGGCTTAAAACTTAAAAATCTACATCAGCTTGTCCAGTCAGCTGTCAACCTAAGCTTCTTCGAAATGAAGCAAGGGTGCTTAACGGCTTCACAGTGCCTGCCACTCACTGCTATTGAAGTCTTCAGGCCATTCTTTGTAAGCAGCCTGTCGAAGTGCCTCGCAATGGGCCATACTGATCGTTAAACTGGTTGAATGTCTTGTTAATGGGCAAGACTATTGAAGTTGACGCCTTCATCCACCTTCGAAAGAAAGTGGCTATCGATACACGAGTTTCATGCACAAGTTCCAAAAGTGCGAGCAATTCTTTGGTGGGAGTGTATCTACACAGGAGGTTTCAAGAATACAATTCATCCAGCGCAAGCCAAGAAAGAATGCATTCCAACCATCAGACACCCTCCATGAAGCCTCAATTTCTTGCTCAGATTCCTCCTCGTCTTCGTCTCGAATGTACTGAAATGTAAACCTCGTATTGCAACATCACTACCGTCACTGGTCACTAACATGACAGGCGGCAGCTTTGGCAGCAGCACCGTCTTTTTCCCACGTGCGGCTCTGACAGTCTGACAGTCTTCCGTGCCAAATTGATAGAACTTGAAGTTGCTAAATAATGCTAAATACACAAATGATCAAATGTATCACATCTTACCTCTATTGATCACCCGAAGACATCTTTCAATTCCGCATCAAAATTGTTCTACTCGGCGCCTCGCTGTGAATGTTTGGAAGCAGCACTCTCGTGCGTCGTGCAACATCTGAGTCACTCCCCCCAACTGAGGTCTTAACTCCTTCCATGCAGCCAGAGCTGTGCGCAGTAGGCTCTCTTCTTGACGGTCCATGCTAGAAATGCTGCCCTTAGCATTGTTAAGATGATCTTTGGCAAATCTGCAATCCCTGCAATCCCATCAGAAACGAAAGGAAACGGTTAAGGATCAGGAAGAGTAGTGGAAGAGCGATTTTTTTTGAAGATGAAGAAGAGAGTGAAATGGAAGATGATCACAACACCAAGAACAAGAGTTTCCAGCACCTGCGATTTCCTTTCACAGAAATCTAAGAAGCTGACCAAGTCACCAGAGTCAAGGCGCATCGGCCTGAAATTTTATGAAATTTTCAGAATACTTCCTCAAACCATCAGCTTCCGACTCCGTTGAAATCGTGCCGGCCAAAATGTTATCCAATGAGAATTGAAATGAGTATTTCATCTTCGCATCTTGATTCTAAGATTCTTCTCTAGTTTTGCGCAGTCGTAAAATCATCCTACACATTGACAGGCACAGTGCCTGAGATCAAGAACGGAGGAGCCTCTCACGGAAGACCGCCTGCAGAGAAATCGCGAGTGACAGTTTGGGTGACTTTGTGGCCAACCATTCATCAGAAATAGATGACACATCAAACGCGAATATCTTGCAGATTGAAAGAATGATAACATCGTGTCTCTTGACGGAATACCAAGGTTGTAGGTTTACAGTAGGTATCATCTGTGGCTGGGTCTCCAGAGATGTAGGTACAAGGGACAGAAACGATTTCAGAGTCGGGGCATAACAATACAATTGTACAAGCCTCGAGCGGTGCTTCACCTCATCCGATGCGGCTTTGCTTCGCTGAGAGGACTTCACCAAATCTATGCTTTGGGATTCAAATCGAGTGGAAGGGTGATGAACCCATTACAAGCGATGTATGTATGTACAATGGAAAACATTCTTTTTGGCCGTTCATATCCTGCTACTTGGTGCTTCCCTGGCAATGGCATCCTTCTCTTTAGAGTCATTATGAGCTTCTGCTTCAGGTGCAGTTTGAGAGGACTTCCCTTCTCAGCTGCAATCATACCCTCTCCACCCAATGCAAAGCCAGGCAACTGGGGCAGGAAAGGTCTTTCGGACCTTTGAGGTCCAAAGTCCCAGGGGCTTGACTGACTGTTTCCAAACGTGAGAAACTGGAAGCCCCGAAAAAGAGAGAGTTCGAACATGATTTTTCGTGATCTATGAGATTCAAAAAGCCAATGCAGCCAATGTATAACGGTCCATGCCAGTACGGATTCATGAACATCATATGATGGCAAAAAATGGAAGGGCCAGGTGGAAGTGCCAGAGCGCTTAGACTTGATGACTTGACACAAGTGTTTCACTAGCAAATCAATGATGCAATCCACAGAAATTGATGGCCGTGGTTTTGCTCGGCCCACGGCAGAAATTGATCTCTTGGTGTCTCTGTCTGAGCCCTTGCGCTGTGGCCTGACGAAATGAGCACAATAAGAAGTCTGCAAAGCATGATAAAGTATAAAAACTACATACCAAAAACTGTTTGTATGCTCTTTTACTTCATCACTAGCAAAAATAGTTCAAAGCGAAACAATGACAATCACATGACAAAAAACAAAATTAAAAAACATAAACCTTGCATTTGACCGAGCGTCGTTTGGCCATCGGAGCGAGGGGATGCTTCAGACTGCCGGGTACTTTTCGTCTTGTCGAGATGAGAATGCTCCCGCATCATATGACATGCATCGCGCAGAATCTCTGTTTTCGCACGCTTCTCTGACTTGATAGGCTCAGCCTGCCGAGGTGTTCGAGAGCTAGAACAGTTTTTCAAAAGTGTGGGCAAAAGAGCTGCTACCAGTATTTGCAACACAATGGCTTTTCTGACTTGCTAACCTCTGACAACACACCTCCAAGCCAACAATAGGTTTAAGCCCGGCCTCCTTTGGCAAAAGCCCACGGAGGCGTTCGTTCTCTGCTCTGAGCGAGTCAACGAGCTGTTCCAAACTGGCCAGCAATCGAAACTGAATCAGACAAATAACCCAACAAAAAACTGGTCATTTCCTGGCAACAAGACCCCCCACACCCCTCTGCCACTCTGTATGTGTGCCTTTGGACCTCTGGACTTAGTAGGCTTTCATGCCTTTTGTGGGCCACAAAGGGTTTTTGGGGTTTTGGACCAATGAAAGAGACTCTGTCAGTCTTGCCTTTCCTCGACATATCCTGACATTACGGGCTACGGCTTCCTTACGGCATTCAGTATGGAGTTGCTTTTGGTGCAGCAGCGTTTGCATAAATTTTAAATGTAAAGATACGCAGCTCCAGATGAGTCGTGCCTACACCGCCACCACCACCACCACCACCACCACCGCCGCCGCCGCTGCCACCACCACCACCACCACCACCACAACAACAACAACAACAACAACAACGACAACAACAACAACAACAGCAACAACAACAACAACAGCAGCAACAACAACAACAACAACAACAGCAGNACAACGACAACAACAACAACAACAACAACCACAACAACAACAACAACAACAACAACAACAACAACGACAACGACAACGACAACGACAACGACAACGGCAACAACAGCAGCAGCAGCAAGAACAACAACAACAACGACAACAACAACGACAAGAACAAGAACAAGAACAAGAACCACAACCACAACCACAACCTGGTCTGGCTATCCTTTCCTCAACCTGCACTGAGCTTCCATACTCAACTACAAGTTTGCTTTGGAGCTCGCCCAAATGCAGCTTGACCGCTTCTCGAAATGTCAAGCTCTTCCCCACCTTTGGAGATATTGAGAGGCACCACTCTTTCCAAGCAAGAGTGGCTGGATAAGCGCAAGAAGAGCGAGGAAATTTGAGACAGGAGTAGATCCGCATTTCAGCTTTTCCCATCTAGTTGTACTAAGATCTCCATACAAATAGCTCAGCTCCATGAAGTCTTATTCAAGAGTCAAGAGACAATATGAATTCTATTGTTCTAAGCTGAGATAACAACTTGATCAAGATTCCCGGAATTTGATCGCATCATTTCTTCCGACTGCAAAAAGCAACAGCACCTGATCGCTCATTGCCAGTGAGTTCTTGGAGATGGGCCTGCAATGGACGGTTGACTTGAGTAGATCAATCTGAACATCAAAGACTTTTGCAGAAAAGAGGAATTTATCTATTTCTCATGTGTACACTGACATATTGCTGGAATCACTATGCATGATTATGTATGTTTTTGCGTGAATATAAATATATAGCTGGAGAGAGAGAGAGAGAGAGAGAGAGAGCTGATGTTATGTATGCCTGTTTCTAATACGATAAGAGTACGACCCCATGTTGTGTATACACATGTCAAGGTTTCCCCTACTGTTACGCATCATATCACTATACTAGTTATGAGCACTTTGTGAACTCAAGTTCCATTCTACTAAGTTTTGCTGAATCATTGACATATACACAAAAAATTGATATAGATGGTCCAATGACGTCCAATGGTTTGCTTCTTGACTTTCTTGCACTTACTTAGTGCTTTGGAAGCGGGAACTGGAAACTGCCTCGGATCTGTGAAAGACCCCTTGGATGAGCTCATGTCCAAACTACGTGAGTCACCCATTGGCTTGGAATTTGTTTGAAACCTGTGTGTTGATGTGCTAAAAAGGTGCTCAAAGACCAAAGGGAGGGAGTGGGCTGTTGGTTCACCAAAGCTCATAAGCTCTTATTTCTTTTACTCTATCATCATCATGTTTTAGCCATTTTAGTCCTTAGTCCGCTCTCTAGGTTGGTCACGAGTGGTGAAGAGTCCTGATTCCTATCAAACAAAAAAGGATATTTTGATATTTCTGACTAGCTTGAGTGAGCACGTCGCGGAGATGCATAGATGCATTCGAGAAAACAAGATGGTGTTGACAACCCAGTCACAATTGCGGCTCTGAAAACAAGTTCAAGAAATCCTTCAAATCATTTTGAAAGCACAGTCAGGGCAAGCTTTTTGGTAGCTTGCAGATGGGTTCTGCTTTACATCATCTTCTTGAAATCGAATGACTGCGCCTTCAGCGGAGTCCACCAGGGTGTCCCAAGCCAGTCAAGGCGCAGCTTGGTCAAATGCTTCATTATCCAGCTATACAGGACTAGAGATCCTCATCTTGAGACTCGAGACCTCTTGAAAACACAAAGTGACACTTTCGTCTGACTCCTTGAGGAGATCACGCTCCTCTTTTTGAGTATCCCTTCGTACTGACTCGTACCTTTCAGGTCAAACCGTCCAAGTTCATCCGAGCTGACCATCTGTGCGGATCACAGCGACCTGGCTGAGGATCCATAAGACCTGACAAGGCGAAGGCCAAGGTCCTAAGGTGTCAATGATCATCCTTGGTGTTGAAACGGCAATCTCACCATGGACTGTTCTCTTATTCCATCCAACAACAGTTTGTATTGTCACCACCTGCAAGAGCTCAAAACACAAACATCTTTGGCAGCCAGAGTTCCCAAACCAAACATGAACTCACTGGCCAAGCCCGCCAAGCACCTTGTAGGAGACCATAACCATGCCTCATAGAACAAGATGCTTGCAGGAATTCGGACATCATCAGCTTGCCTCTCAAACAAACCACCAGGGTTTTCCATGACTGAGAGCTGGACATCAGATGGATCTTCGCCACGAAGCCTGACAGTATGGACTGACAAAGCTGTCCCGTAAAACCAGGGCCAAAACATATCTTCGAAAAGTAGCTGCACACGAGGATACACAGGTCCGAGCAGTCAAGATCCTTTTGCCTGTTCCCTTCCATAGAAACTCATAAAACGCCTTTTTCTCCCTTGTTTGCACAGGTCTTCAAGCATAATCAGTGCACCCACATCGTCATCGCCCAGCGGTCTCCACAAAGTGAGGGTGCTACTGCGTGCCTTGTGGATTCGATATGATTCGATAGTAGGCAAAACTTAGGTCCAGTGCTAAAGGTTTAACCGTTTAACTTTTAGTCAGTTACATCCCACCAAATTGAAAGGGGCTGAGGGTATAAGGGACCACCAAAGATTGGCCAAGGATGGGTCTGAGCATCGAAGCTCTGGTGCAGGTTAAACACATGCAGCCTAGAGGCCAAACTTTGCGGCTATCGAAGATGACCACGGTACCAGCCTACCAAATCTCATACAAGGTGGCATGTCAAGAATCAAAGCAGTAAGAAGCAATGACATGACGGAAAGAGTAGAAGCTGAGTATGATAGCCCAATCAATTAATGCAATTTCAGAATCATATCTTGTAGGCAAGTCATATTTGCATCATATGCATATGTTGCTTGATATAAGACAATACAGTATATGAAGACTCAGTGCGTCCGCGGACAGTTCTGGATCGACTTTGAGAACTTCGGCCTTTGGCTCCAGCGCTTGGAAATGCCGTGGATCAGGTCGTTGCCCAGCGGATTCGTGGATGCGGAGCTCTCCACCATAGCCAGGGCGCCAGTCCTGGGTCATCAAGGGTCCACAGGTGTATGCTACATCTTCCTGCTCTGTACATCCGGGAATTCATGACAGACATCATGTCTCTTGCCGGATGGAAAGATCTAAAAGGCCCAAGGCTCATTAAAATATGCCAGAATAGTGAGGCGTCTTGTGGCCCCAGTTGCTGGATCATTGTCTGCCGGAGCGTAGGAATCCTTCCAAACAGCCAAGTCATTCCGATCTCCCATTGAAGCTGGGAGGCTTTGTGAAACTTGACTCAGCTTGGGCCTTGTGCAAAGCATAGGTTGCCGCTTGCTCCGGATACACAGCAATCCTGGGAGAGATCAGACATGGCTCTACCTGTTCGTTCACTGAGGTCACAAGACCATAATTGCACAAACGCAGCTCCACATTCAAATCTGAACAAAGCGTCATGGTAGCAGGGTGAACTTGCAACTCTACTCCACTCAAGACGTGCGCATTTTGTAGCTCGAGGGGCAGACCTGTCAGGTATCACATGACTACCCAGCAGCAAGTAACACCACTGCACTAGAAGTACGAACAAGGAAGAAAAAAAAACTGGCAGCACAAAAGCGAGATGGTTACACATGTGCTTTCTGAGCAAAATTCATCTGCGCAAAAAAGTATGCACGTCAACGACAAATTTGTCGGCTTCAAAAGTTCAACTGACCGATCCCATCCTGCCAACATCCTGGAGAGATTTGCCAAAGCTGGCAGCTTCTCTTGCAGTTCTTCCAAACCATCCATGTCCAGCCATGCAGAGCGTGACCTCGATAGACATCTGCTGAAAAAATGAAACCCGAACCCATCAGGCACCCTAAAGGATGAGGTTTGTCTTATTCCTTGTGGGTTAGTCAAAACCACCGGGAGAAAACGAAAGAAACCTTTGGTGCTCCATCCAGTCACCCGCGATTGCAACGGTTGCTTGTGACGGTGGTGGCAGAGGAAACATCCAACCATCGGCACTCCTCAGCTTGGCAAAAATTTTGGGGGCATTCCTTCCAGGTATGACGATACAACTTTCAAGACTATAAGAACCAGATGAGTCCTCGAGACAATCAGCAGCCAGGGATTTGTCAAAGGCTCCAACGATGTGGCAAAAGCCTGGTGAGTAGGAAGCACAACAATAGAACCATCCCTTCCGGCATTTGATTTGCATCCTAAATTAGACTGCGTTTGCCCTCCAAACTCTCCTGCCGCCGCGATTTGTCCGGCCAATCATATAAATCACCTATTCTAGCCCATATACAAATCAAATCAAAGAAACAAGACAAAACAGGGTGTCAATGCTTGGGAAAAATGAACAGGCACAGCGGCACAACCAACTATCTACCTGATGTGCCTTTTCTGTTTGAACTGCACCGAGACAACTCTTTGTTCTTGTCGCTTTTCTCAATTGATTAAATATGATTCGTGTGACATCTAATAACTCAGCTTACTAACTTCCGTTATCATAATTTGTTTTGTTTAATGTGGACTTCTCATATTTGTTTTTTTGTCATCCCTGTTTCCTAGCAAACCCTTCAAACGGCACTCCTTCATCGCGAAGCTGCTGTAATGCTGTCTCTTTCAATACCTCCGGAGCCCAGTTATGCTGCCAGTGTTGGGGCTCCTGCCGTTGTGACCAGCAACTGGCAGCCACACTTTGTCAATTCTGGGTTGGAGCTATTTCATCCTTGCCAGTCTCCCCTCCACTTCAGTACCCAACACTGATAGCACCATGGGACCATGATACTCATCTTGCAATAATATCTTGCAATCATGCTGTTCTGTTGCCTGAAAGCTCGGAGTAATGGTTGCTCTGGTCAGCAAGGATAATGGTGCTGCTGTCGACGGCCGCCCGCACCTGCAATCGTCATGATGCTATCTGAGATGATCTTTGCATACACCTTGAGTTGAAACTCAATGAGTTAACATCCAGAAAGGAAACTTTGGCTCTGATCATGATCATCATGATCCCTCATCTGGATGCTTTTGGCGTTTTCAGCGTTTTCAATGTGACTGGGTGGTACAAACAATCCCCCCCTGCCGATTTGAATTAAAGACCCAGAGCCGACATGCATGTCGAGCTTGCAAAGCTTACTGCCGCTGTTTCTACGGCAAGTAGAATCGATTGGGGCATCTGGGTCCGCCGAATTAGACTGCACAAAAAACCACGCGAATGCTACATGCAGGAGCATGTGAAACCAATCAAAGCTCACAGTAATCTACATCTCATGGCTGTCTTTCATTTGCGATCGCAACAAAGCTTCAAATTTCTGTAGTGGAGCAAGCAAGTTCTCTGCCTCATGTGATGGCAAGGCCTTAATAGACGCAAGGCGTGTCTGCAAAGTCACCACAGAATCGACCAGTTCTTCCATGTCGACCTTCGGTTGGTTCTTGTCATTCCTGTCCGCCCGGCCTCCCCTGCAGGGTGTCGGAAGAGAAAATAAAGCTCGCTCACATTTGCCGATGCCAGACCTCTGGTCTGATGTCGCGGTTGGCACTGCACTACTACTACTACTGGAGATAGCACTAATCTCTAGAAGTGAATCTGAAATGAGTGGCCCTGGTGGTGGGAACAATGGCTTGGGTGGAAGTGGTAACTTCATCCCACAACGGCCACATGGGCAAAAAAGCCGTCGCTTCAGATGGCCACGTCGAAGTTGAGCACCTTCCGAAGCACATCTGGCTGGGGGTTCCTCATCCAACAGATCCTCTCGTGGACCAACACGATGAAGATCAGATGCTGATCGAACTTGAGCACCAACCAAACTTCCGCGTGCCCATTTGCCCAAAGGTTCAGATGGTCTTCCATGGCGTGACACATTTTCTTCCACCATGGAGGTTTCAGCCCAACGTGGAGGACTTGGACTAGAAGCCAACAATTTTCTCAGTGCCTGCAGACCTTCTGGGCCTGGCCTTGAACCCGCCTGGGAATCAAAGAGAATCCTGGCCTTGTTCTCTTGCGGAAGTTGTGCCTTGATTGCATCTCGAATCCTTGGTGCAGTGCATCTTTGCATCAAATCCTTAAAGGATATCGAAAGGTGACAGAAAACAAAATTTGCGATCTTCGAAAGGATTGCCAACCACCCAAATCTGACATGATCAAACATCATCAAACAAAAATCTTGGCACCACATAATTGCACAAAGAATCTGATTCTTCTCTGTATCACTTTTTGCACTCTTTGATGCTTGCTGCCGCCTAGCAGAATATGGGTGTGCATCCCGTGTGCCTTGAGGCCCAGCCGTGCCACGAGAAATGCCCTTTCCACTACGCCTGCCTCTTGGTGGGCTGCCACTGTAAGGTCTAACACTGTGGAAACCAGCATTTTGGATGGCCGGAGTTGTAGCCGTACCACCCTTTCCAGTGATCCGGGGTCTGGTGCCACCAGCCATTGCTGGAGAGGTGTAGCGGCGAGCCGATTCCTCAGCATCATGGGAGCGGCGACGCTCGAGCTGCTTCTCTGGAGCTTGCCAGCTCAGCATTGTTCCATCCGACCAACCTTGGCACTGAGACTTAAAGGTTCACCACAGCCAGAAAATAACCATCCAAGCCGATCTCTTCGTTCGTCGTCATACCCTATTTTAGTGTGCCTTTCAAGTCAGATTCTATTAGATATCAGAACGCTATACCATGCTGGCTGTCTTATTTGCCAAGCTGCATGCAATGATGCGGTGGCCTGGCAAGATGGTAACTCCACTGGGGGGTTCCGCTTGCCCTGCAGCAAGCCTTGCTAGGGGCTGCAAGCTGGCACCACCTGCATCACAGAGTAAGACGCCAGCTGCGCCTTTCAGCACGACAGCCAAGAACCGGCCATCGCTACTCAAATGGAGTGGACCAGCAATTTCCACCTCACCACGCTTTGCTGCTACACATCAAATCAATATCAATAGCATCTTGAACTCACAAACAAAAAAATACGTCATTGAAACATATTGAAACTGGATAAGCCACAATATGAAGTTGTGAAACAACTGTTGGTATCTTTGCTGACATGCATCCATGAAGGCAACCCAAAAGGAGACAAAGAGGAAAACAACTAATGCTGTACAGGCACTGAATTCCCTCCAGCCAGTCGTACCTCTTGCACCCGGCGGCCAGCTGGATCTAATTGCAAAAGCCGACGATTGCTGCAAGCTGCAAAGAAAATGCCTCTTTGGGTATCTGCGCAAGCACCAACCCACTTCGAACCACGGCAAGCTTGCTGACGCGCACATTTGTGTACCGTGGTGAAGCCATCTTTGTACCTTTGCAAGCAAGAAAGATTTTACAATCATCATGATTCATCTGATTGGAAAGAACAGATCCTGAGTCAAGATTGTGGAGAGTCCAGGAACCTCTCAAACATCGCCATCGCCCCTACAACCAAGACACTCCAGCTCACGCCAAATCAGCTGATCCGCAGTGCAAACCACCATCCTGAAGACTTCACTTCCGGGAGGTAAGGCACTAGGAGCTGCAAGAAGCGAAACATTGTGCACAGGTCCAGAATGGTGTTGCAAATGAAGTAACAAGCTAGCCTGGCCGGTTTTTCACTCAAGGTGTCTTTTCTTTGCCAAAAAGGTGTGACTTCCGAGCATTGCTTCCCAGCCTGGCTGCTGTTGATACCAGCTTCGCCCTGCACTTCAATGCTGAAGACCAAGGCACTTCGGTCTTGCGAAACTGACGCCAGGATGATGGGCCGGAGACTTGCAGGCTTCCAGTGCCTCTGAAGAAAAACGTCGTATTCGTTTTGGCCACTTGAACCCAACTTCCCTCGAAAATTGTCTTTTCCACGACACCACAACATGCAAGGTAAATCTAGGTTGGCACTCCATGATTTGCCAAGGCGAGCAGTATGCAAATCTGGGATGCCGCTATTGAATGATTTCATCATACCAAATGGTATGTTCATTCCTATTCAAATGGAGAATAGTCTTGAATCTAACATAACTATACATAAATCAAGAAGTTTATGAACATTGCTGGACGTCTTGCCAAGTCACCCAAAACTCAGAGCCAAGACCTCTGCAGCGTGTCGCATGGGCAATGGGCCCAGCTCCATGAGGCCATGTAATGCTGCGAAGAGACGCACTTCGCCATTGCTCAAACCACAAGCCACCAACCAAGGAGACACTGCCACTGCAGAAAGCTCCTAGATTGATGCGGATCTCATAAAAGCACCATCCTTTTGAAAACCACAACAACAAGAAGCTAAATCATAAATCCATCAATGGCTACTAAAGTTAATAGTTGATGGCCGTTTTTGGGGAAGCATCGTTCTGCTTGAAAGTAAAATGTGGCATTGAATGATAAGGCTCGTGTGCAGGCTCACTTTGTGCTTCCAGGCGTAGATCCCCCTGAAGTTGACTGCTCCACAGCTGGATACAGCTTGGAGAGTGTGTCACTACCTTGGTGGCCAAAAGGTGTGTCAATATTGCCAATGTTCTGTTTGTAACACCCTGCAATTTCAACAAAAAATTGGTGAAAACCTTCCAGCTTTTTTTTTTATGTCGAAGACAAAGGACTTTTGTCAGGACATGACCTGGCAACCCCTGAGCCGAGCGTAGATCGCTGACAGCTCCTGGAAGGGTCCAGCAAGCATCTCGCGATGCCAAAGGTTCCGAGAAGTAGGACAGGGAGCGATCTGCATAGAGGGCCCACAAGCTGCCAAGCGGGTTGCATGCCAAGCCGACTGCATCAAGTTGAGGCCCTGAACCATCAGCTTCGAGCTTCCAAAGTGTGGTCCTCAGGTCGGGTAAACCATGGAGATGGAGATGCGACTCGAAGGCTAAAGGAGCTGGGCCACTATCACACAATAGCCCCATGGGCATGCATATGCATGCATCTTTACAAAAACTTAGTAGACTCCTAGTAGACTCCTAAAACTGCAAGATCCATGGAACATCAAGTAACATCAACATTGATGCCCTGATCATTCCCATCCACCCTTCGCAGCCAGGAGTCATATCAGCAGCATCCAAGATTTCCACCCGACCACTCAGACCACATGCCAACATGCCTGCTGCGCGTTCAGGTTGTCCCGCAAAACCTTGACACCAGGCCTGCGATAGAAGGTCCATGCAGTTCAAAGGAAAAGAAGATTCCCAGTTACGTCATTTGTCAACCTGGAGAAAAGGCATTTCAGTCCATTTGCTGCAAAGCAAAAATGCTTTATGCGAATCACACTCCACAAATCTTGAGTCTTAACCTTTGCTACTGAGGTTGAAAACATAGTATGTAAACATTTGCAATTTTTATGTTATACATATATATATATATATATAGAATATACTCCCCCGGAAACTAAACATAACCCCTGATAATCAATGGTTGGAAGATGTAATTTCCTATTGAAATAGTGCCTTTGTAGCGGACATCTTAATTTTTTCGGATGGTACACATACTTTCGCACTTTTCAACACATTGAGGAGTTCGAGACGCTGAGATTTACTTCCTCGCCGAAGCTGCCTGACATCCGATCTTGCTGACTGCGAAGTCCAGCTTGTTTGGTATATCTATGTTGAACTTACCACCTGGTGCCTCTCCATAGTGGGTTTCAATCCACAAACTTCCCATCCCTTTCCCTCTTGGATACCCGACCAGGGAGAATGCACGGCGTCCCATATCACGCCAAATAGGTGTTTTCTGCTGCACATTTGAGTCGCAAAAGGTAAGACCCAAACCACCCTGACGTGTCGCAAGGAAAAGGCAGCTCTCCAAACCTCAAGCTGCAGAGCTTTGTCGCAGAGCAGGCAAAGAATCAAACCTGCATGATTTACCCACACTTGTCCCCAGGGTATCTAGCGTGCATCGTTGTCCTGCAAATTGAATTATATATATACTGCATTTTTCGGGTGGAAGTGGAAACCGTGAAATTCAATTGAACCGTACCAAACCTCCAATGACCTCGCTTCATCCCCGTCTGCAAGGCACCCCAAGCCACGGCCACCAGAGCATCTTCAGGACGTCGCCGAAGGCTGGGAGCGGATGTTTTGGGCCCAGGCAACGCAGGCAATGCCCGGCCCACGAGGCGCAAAGGCAAGACACCAAAGCTGGCCTTGCCGTGACAGAACTTGCCAGGTAAGCCGTTAAGGACAGGAACCAAATACATCCAAATACTAAGCACTGCAACTGGCAACTTCATTCTTTTTCGGCCACACTTCTCGTTGGATGCATTTGGTACGTTGCCTGGCACAGAGTGTGGCCTCAGAGTGGTGTTCACCCTGTATCACTTTATCTGTAAGTGTCCAGAACCCACTGCTGATGCACTTTTGAAGTGGGCTGGGCAAGCTGAAAACATCTGGCAGAACTTCCTCCCATCTCACTGTTGGTCAGACCTAGCTTCACGTACTAACTCCCTTTAATACATCACAAAATATTGAACAGACTCTTTTGAGCGTGCTTAGTGCTTCAACTTCTCAGGATGAAGTTCGGTAGACTTGTCAGCTTTGAGATACTGTAAGCTTGCTCTTCCCACTTGCCAGCCGCCCCTTTCAGAGTCAGCAAAGCTTGCAGGACTTTCTGCATGCCTTCAACAACTCATCATGAAAGAGGTATGCACTGCAGTTGCGGTTTTTGAACCATGCACAGTGCCAATTAAAGGCGCTCCGGTAGAGCGGCTCATCCTGACAACCTTCTTCTGTCACGAAGTGCTTTGCAGGTGTGCAGCTTCTCTTCTTGCAAGTCTCACCACAGGCTCTGCGCAAGAGTTCATTTTGATGGCAATCTTGTGCAGCATACTCTTTGCACGATTTTCCCTCCGGGTTCCACCAAGAACCTGGAATATCGGTGCAGTCTGATTCAGCCACATCAATGCATGCACCCATGGAAGACCTGAAGCAGGGCTCATAACTCCAAGGGCGATGCTGGTGATCACAGTCACGAAAGCTGAGCGATGTTCCATTTTCAGATGTGCAGCTAACCTTCAATCGCCTGTGACATCTTAATGTCGCATCGCAAAAGCCGTCAGGATCTGGCAGAACCACCCAGCGATTCTTGGTGGGAACCTGCTCCACCAAGAAAGCTTCACCTATATCATCTTCAGCAAACCTCAATCGAAGCTCACTACCCTCAACTTTCAGGGCTTGAAGATCTTTGGGGTTAAGCACGTAAATTGGATCATTTTCTTGTAGAAATCCGTCTCCTTGCTGCCGCTGCAAAATGAAGGTTTCTCCCATTTGGGCCTTAGAACTGATATGAATTTTGTCCTGAAGCACAGAAAGTTGGCGACCTGCACATGACAAAGTCACTGCATCGCCTGAATGGAGTTCAGCGGCTCCAGGCTTTTGTAGCACAAAGTCAGAACCAACCTTTGAAATTGAAACTTTTCTGTCGCAACGCAGGTACTTGCCATCCAATGTTCTAAAGCGAACGGCCTTTCCGGCCCAAATCTTCTCTGCATCAACGTTTGGATGCAACTTCGAACTGACATGTCGCTTTTGCACTAGAGTCAGGCCTGCATTTGAACAGTTCGATTTTGCCTCCTTCGTCTCAAACGCTGAAGCAACCAAAAGCAACGCCAACAGTTTCATTGGCAGAACAGTATGGTCCTGCGTCTGCACGCATCTCAGTGCTTGAACCAAATGTCAGAAACAGTCAAAAAGCACATCCAGTTGGGAAAGTCTGGAAAGCCATAGAAAGCCCAAAGCCATCTTCACAAAAGAAACCACCAACATTCAAACCGAATCCCTTCTGCAAACCTGCCTTGACTCCAGCACCTTTCACTGCTGTAGAGTCCTCCGTTTTGCATGCAGATGACAAAAATATAGAAAAATTCTAGAAACAAATCACTCATCAGTAGTGTTACTAGTGTCACTCCTGCGAACGTATCAAGGTCCAAAGCTTGGCTCCACATGGCCCTACGGTGAGCAGCACAGCACCATCTGGCGACCCTGCTATGTCCTGCAATAAGCCAACAACAAACGACTTTGGGATTCGAGAAGAAAAAAAAACATCCCGAAATTTCACAAATTTCCAACGTCATGGCTTTGAGCCTTGGGGAAGTTTCCCATGTCATGAGTCGTGACCTTTTTCCCAACCCGTTGGCAGAGAGGTGTCCCGGGTGTCCCCCATGATGCCTGTGCTCCACGGCCACAGCTCGAGCTAGCTAAGCGCTCCCCTGACGGCCAGGACCAAACCATCAGTTGTTGATCTGCTGCCACCACCTGAGACGTTGAGAATCTGCAGAATCACAACGGGTCCCAACACGTGAAGTGAATACAAGTGAGACAAGACAATTGATTGATCTCAGGAATCGAAGAAACTCTCAGGGTGATGTGACTGTACGTGTGAGCAAAGGTAAAGGGCTCCAGCCTGCTCGGACTCAAACTCCACGATTGCAGCTACAAGCTCACCCCTTGCAGCCCAGCAGACGTGACGTGCAGTGCGGCGTACTCCCACGGGTAGCGACGCAGCGACTTCTTTCTCACTGTTCAGGATGATGACCTCCCACTGTGTGGCATCTCCACTTCAAGGTAAGATCTACAGAAGGCAATCTTTCATGGCACATCAAAACTCCCAACTCAAAATCGTATCACACTGACATATCTGATATCATGTTCCTTCACATGGATTGTGCTCTCGTCCCACCTGTCCAGATCGGCCACCAAAACAGGACTCGCCCATGGCCCACCACTTCCCACAGGGAGAGTTTGCTAAACAGGTCAATGGTCGAGGTCGAGGCCCCAGTTGTACCTGTTGATGTCCCTCCATGTTGGTCTCGAAAAGACTTCCTCCACTAATACCTCAGTCCAATTTTGGACCAAAAAATGTAACAAATTGAGTTGACATGTTTAAGTATTTACATATATTTACATGATTTATAAGACTGCTACACAGCAAACGGAATAGCATCTCATGACTGTTTTCTCATCGTTCTTGCGTGCTTATCATCAGAACTACTTGGTTAATCTTGATTATAGAGTCTTGTAGAGTCTGGAGAGAGTCCGGTATGCAGAAGTTCCAAGATATTTCCTGTAGGAAGCTTGGTTTAAGGAGGCTTCCTGTTTTCCATTCGAGCCACGAAAAAGACCCTCTTACTTTTCATTATACTGGTTGTTTCATAGAGATCCTTATAATGGTTTATTATAGTCCTAACTGTGTAGTATAATCCCCTATATACCGTAAACAACTCGGGCTTTTTCATTGCTCATTTGAAGTGCCAGGCTGCTCAACAAAGACCCCTGACCAGCTGCAAAGCAATGGCGAGAGCTTAGGGCCTGGGGCTGCAAACTTGCTGAAGGCCCTAGAGCCCCAGGCAATGGAACCTCCTGAGCCAACATCTCTCCTGAGCTGCAAGAAATATGGTTGCGCACTTTGTTTCAGGCAAAGGGTGACCAGTTGAACAACAAAGCTAAGAGTGCTTGATTTTGAACAAGTTGGTTCGGTTCACCTACTTCAGCTAGGCATCTTTGTTCATCCCTCGCCGTGAGTCTTGAACGTCCACCTAAAGGCGGCGATGGGGAACGTCGCCGGCCATGGTACATGCCAGCAGCCGTGGGCCGATTGGCTTCAAAGGACAGCTCTCAAAGCAACATGGCTGCGGCATCCACAGCGTTAAGACCGCATGGAATGATTCATACAGTATCTCATCATACGTCCAAAAGACTCCTTAAGGTTTTGTGAGTTCTATGATATGCCTTTGAGACCTGTAGATTTTTGATTTGTCGCTCTGAGCCCACTCCACCCTGCACCTCGACTGTGCATGCGCACGGCATGCAATGAGCACCTTCTCCTGGATTGGATGAACATGGAAATATGCGTGCAATTGCTCAACACCCACACTTTGCTTTTTGCGATCCCTGCAAATACACTCAGGTGATCCCAATGTGTTGTTTTTCGATGTCGCTGGGGGTCGTCCTTCTCAGCCGCAAATCGCGCTGCCAGGGCTCGAGGATCTGCCCCTTCACTTCCGACAGATGGAGGCTTTGGAAATTTGCACATCGATACTACGCCAAACACGCCTTGTTCAGCTTCATAGGCCTCGCCGGCGCTTCGTTCTTGCAACTCAGCTTCACAAGCCATAGCCACCGCCTCCAAAGCTGAAAAAAGCTGAAAAAAGTTCAAAGTTCCCTCTTTGCAACAATGGAAAAACACCAAAATTAGAAAAAAGATCCCCAAAAAAAGGTGAAGAAATTTGCTGCTAATCATGGTAGCTCCACCTATTGAGGCCAATTTGTCTGCCGCCTTACCGAGATGGACCCCACCATCACAGCCTTCCAGGCCATTTCTTCTTCCTCTTCGCCAGCTCCACCAAGAGCAGTCAAGAGCCTGACTGGTCACTTTAGCAAGCTGGAGTTTGACTCTGCTTGTGTTTTCTTTTCCAGTCTCGGGTCTTAGGCTTTGCTGATGTGAATCATAAAATTCAGAAATAACATATTGCCTAATATGTTTGCCGGCCTCAGCATGGACTCTTCATCTGGACCAGTCCTTGTCAGAGTCACCTGACCCAAAAGGACAGCGTTCGCAGTAGTTGCTGTCCAACAAATGCTAACACTTGGCTAACAAATGCTAACACCACCTCCAACACTTCCTCTTTGGCCACATCCAAGTGCTTGAGAATATCCATGGTGTACGTGTCATTTGAGTTGTCCCTGCAACAGAAGCTTGGCCACAACTTCGGACTTCGGATTCGTGGGTCGAGGAAGGAAATGGCAGGTGTGCTTCGAAGTGTGTGTGCCGTGTGCCTTTCGACAAAGCCATAAAACTGCAAGAGGGTGTCGTTGCTGCGCTGTTCTCCATAGTTTATGCACACCTCTTCACCCTCCTGGACATGGAATGTGCTGGTCAAGGGACTGGTCAGAGGCAGAAACAGGACACACTTTAAGAAAAGGTCCATGATCAGCTGTCCTTGAAGCTGCCATTGACCCGAACTGCAAAGACATTAGCAAAGTACTCATAGGCAATGTCCGAGATGGCGGAGCTGTCCTTTCTCACATAGCAAGCGTGTGTCTCAATTGTTATCTTGAAGAAATGTCGAGAAGCTCATACAATAATACAAGTGCAAACAACTTTTGCATGAAGAGTACTCTGGCAAGCGATCGAGCAATATGGTGAATTGCCTTCCAGAAACCTACAATCCTTGTATCCAAGATATGGATTTTGATTTGAAGCATTTCTCTGAGAGAATCCCTTGAGAGATTCCTAAAGATTTTCTTGTGCTGGTGAGGTGCGTGATTGAGGTAATCAACAACAGGACACATCACGTGTCTCTTCAAAGTAGACGACCTCAACTTCACAAATAGAAACAGGATCATGGAGATCAACAAACCATGACGCAATCGTCTGACAATCATTATCCTCCACTGTTGCAGGTTATACTCTATTTTCCCTAGGAAAAACCAGGGAGTGGTATCAAAAAATGGAATCAGCAAAGCGGAATGCGTCTGAGGCGTTGAACTCTTCATCTACAATCCTCTTGCTTGCGAGACGCTGTCCAACTAAGAAATCCTCGGTGAAGAATTGTGCCAACGCTCAAAGATGTAAATCCCTGTCAGTGCTGCAAGTGTACCGCAGTGCACCCATTAGATTCTACACAGATTCTGCGTGCTATTCAATGTTGGAAATCACTGTGAAAATCATCGACATGAATGGAACTCGTGCTCCAGGAGATGGGAAAACTGCTCAAGTTAGTCAGCCAAGAATCCGTTAATGGAATCGCGAATGCAGCGGCCAATGCCCCGTTCAGGCCATTTTCCAGTGATACGAATCCAGTACCTACACTCAGCGCCAGCCTCAGCTTGACAAAGCATTGCAGCAATCACATTGCTATGACACACACGCAGATCAGCGAAAGCTCCGTGGGCCTGCCCTTCCATGTCTGTGATGGATAGCTTTAGCAATCATTCACACTCAACCAAACAAAAGCCAGCAAAGCATCTAGACTCTTGAAATTGATCCTCCATTTATCTATGCTGACTTTTTTTTCACTGTTTGCAGTCACAGGACAAAACGCTAATGAAGGCCAATTGTGCTGCACGGTCCTTGGGTCCACGGCCCTCATAGGGCCCTGTGAAGGCACGACTGCGCACCAGCCGCACCGCCCAGGAAAAATCAGCCTGTGCAACCAGAGAAGCATCAAATCCGATTCAAATGCAAGTGAACATGTCATGATGGAAACTCAAAGGTCATGACACTCTGATCCAAAGATTTACATTTCCCAACATGCCAAAGTAATTGAACTCAACCAGCATCCCAAGCTCAGCAAAAAGCCACAGGGCCCCGCCTCGCTAAACGAAAAGTTACATCCCTTTGAAGCATCAACAAACGCAGCAGAAATCTCATGTCGCTGCTTTTCGATCCTTGCAATTGTCAAATGGTGTCCAAGAGGCAATGCGATGGCACAGCAAGTGAAGTGGTCGGAATATATTTTGATATGAGAAGTCGCTTCGAGCGTGTGCAATTACATGCAACTCAGATTCTGCTTCAGCAAGGGAGGATACTCCAATGCTGCAAGCTCTTCACTGGTCCAGTTCATTGGGATCTCCTCAGCATGCAGCCATGCGTCTAGGATCCAAGGGCACCAAGACTAGGTTGTCTTTGTGAGTTGTACCAAAAAGCCTTTGCAGGAAGTATTTCAAAGGTCATTTACCAGTTTTCAAAAGCTTCCAACTTTTTGATACAATACAAGATACAACCAAAAGTGGGTGCCTTGAGCCTTGGCCCTCCTATCATCTACCACTTCTTTGCCTTTCATCATCGTGTCCTTCATCTGCCTCATGTCCACATTCATGAAGAATCTGGAGCTTAAGTGAAGCCAACTTCATGCAAGTCTCTGCAAAGTCCTTTGGCAAACTCCCAATCCACTCGGCCAATGGTGAATCTGACTGCTTTGCCTGCTCCCACGGAAGCTACAGGAGCTTTGCGAAACGGATGAATGGTAGGACAAACGGACGCAAACAGTCGATAGAAAAGAATGTACAACCACGATACAGACATGCATTCAAATCAGAGCACATATAGGTACAACAACCAATTCGTAGAACTATAGACTCCTTTGGCCTTCAGGATGAATCTGCTCAAAACACAAGGCAGTGATCACAGTGGCATGTTGCTTTTTTTGGCGCCTCTTTCACAAGCAGCAAAGCTAGCTGTGCCCACCAAGACAGATTCTGCCACGCTTCGGCAGAGCACCAATCAGGGTTTGGGCCCCCAGTTGTTACCTGAAGGGCGCGCTTCGATGGCACAGTAATAATGGCCTCCTCGCTGGAGATCTCCGAAGTGCATCGCATCCTGAGTTCTGAAGGATGTTTCACATTGTCGTCCTCGACAGGTAGGAAGGTCAAGAGAGGTCATCCGTTGCGAAGTTTGTACAGTCATACAGATGTATCCAAGTGTTTCCAAGAGCTCCAGCAGTGTTGGTCACATGCTAGAAATTTCTAAATTTGGATGGATTAATTGAGACGGCAAGATCAGTATCTGATGGTTGCAATCTCGCTAGAAGAGCTTGAGGCTGGAACCCTCGCAACTCATGACCAAAAGCGTCTTGAAGGGTAGTCAACTCCACCTTTGGCACGGCTGTATCATTTGTATCTTGGCATTCATCCCACTGGAGCACCACTCAAAAACAGATCTATGGTGACTTGCACAAGTCCTCAAAAAAAGGCAACAATGGTCATTTTGCTAAGCTGCCAAGTGATCCTTCAAAAACACGAACTTGAACATCAAACCTTCAAAGGTCACGAAATCCCGCCCTCAACCGTCGTATCGTCTCCAGCCTTGGGAGCTTCAATGCCTAATCCTTCTGCCCATCTTCGCCAAGCACGCCGGGTGTGGCTTCGTGGCAGTTTATGGAGGCGCTGGAGGCATCTGCAAGCTTCACCATTTCGATGCTGTGACGCGTGATTTCCATGTTGTGTTATCGATGTTTATCAACCTTTCCTTCCTGGTTCTGGGGAGTTCCCCCCCTGCAAGTAGGGAACTTCAAATCTTGGTGAATTGGCCAACGAGAAGAAGATGCACAAAAAATCAACCTACGAGAAAACTACAATTCACTATCAAAGGATATCGGATATGATTCCAGTACATAGACCCCATGTAAATTAGGGGCTCTCTCTACGCAATGAACGTTTCAGCCCTTACAAGGGTGCGTCCAGGTGGTGATTGTCAAGAGGAACAAATGTGTTTGGGTTGCACCCAGCCCATCTGGTCCAGCCGCCTTATCAGTAGACCAGCTAAAGCAAACCGCGGTCTGAGATCTCTGCCTTCTCGCGGCACCTATCCAACAGAAATGTCGTGACATCCAAATGGAGCACCCAGCCATGGCACCCGTGGCACCACTCCCTGCTGTCCGAAGTGATAAGAACCTCCGACTTCCATCTGAGTAATTTTATGATATTCTATGCCATGATCTCACAAAAACAACCATCAACCAAACGCTGCTGCCGTGTTTTCAAGGGCTTTAAGCCACATGCACCATCGAAGGCACCTCATCCTTTCGAGCACAACCACGATGATGTAGAGAAGTCGAAGCAGGCGTCCAACGCTGCAGTGGATTCTTCGTTGCAGCAGGTAGCATTGCAATGGATCCAAGATCTGCAATTATATGCTATACTAGTATAGTACTCTGTATATATATATATATTGGCATATTTAAAGCTTCATCTTATCATATTGTTATCTCGTCTTTGTCTTGTGGAGAATCACCTCGCACAGCTATGAATCGGTGACTGTGTGGAGCTGGAAGGGGAGATCCATCAACACCTTCACATCGATGCTGGAATCTGCTGGAATAGAGACGATCCCTTTTGCATTTCTGCATCATGTGCCCCCAATGTCAGCTTTCGAGCCGAAATCCATTCAGAGACATGCAAATCAAATATCCAGAAAGAGAGGCGCCCACTTCCAGCCAGATAAAAACTTCCAATGATGATGTCTTGCTTCAAATTAATCTGCACATTGTTTCCGCAATTGTTTCCTGCTTGTGTCCGTTTACCACCCCATGTTTTGGGGGAGGTAGGATATCCTGCTCATCCCGTCATCCCCACTGGATCCCACCTGGTTCGGTCGTAGCGCTTCATGCCATAGCTCCGCCTCTTCGAGGCCAACAGCTCGTTGCACTCTGATTCCGAAAGCCTAGCAGCGACACCGAGTGAATCCTGGAGATTTTCCAATGGGAGAAAAGGTTGAAAAAGCATGAGCCAAGTGGGATCACATTCAAGTGTCATCATTTTCTTGCAGCTAATTTGTTCACAAGAGACGTCAGGCACTTGAGCATCTTGACAGAGGGGTACATCTGAAATCATAGGATTGAATCTCAAGCCCTTGCAATCTCACAGACGTACCACAAAAGGACATACCCCTAGTGGACGCTTCAAAGTTGCCTGCGACTCTATTAGTGCTAGCAAAGCTTGTGAAACTTGAGACTCTGTTGCAGCTCTGCAAACTGAGCCTGTACAAAAGCCTTCGTGATGAGCAGGAACACACAAATATAACAGTATATAACTATATAACTTTACTGACTATATATCAATCAAATGCAAGCGTATATAAATGTAAATCCGGTCTTCGAGCTTGGAAGACGCGGCAAAGAACGGAATTCTAAGGTTTTTTCTGGGCACTAGTTACACTAGTTACAACTGGAAATTCAAAAACGTTTCTTCAACTCTGATTGTACACCCTTTTTTTCATGAAATGCAGCAATAAACAAATGGAGCATCTTAGGTTGTACTTGAGAACATCAAAAAGGCTTGTGCTTTTCGCCAGATCTTTTCCCTGGCACATTGTTTTCCATGCCTCGCTAGATCTTTTCCCTGGCACATTGCGTTCAAGCCCAGTGATTGGGCTGAGAGTGAAACATGTCGCATGCATCAACAAGCTCCAGATCTCTGCCTTTTTAGCAGCCAAGCTTGTGAACTGGCAAGGATTTTCAAGCAAAATTGATCATCACACCATTCTCTGTTCAATCATAGGACAAGACTATTACGCTTGGACTAGTCAACGCTGTCCCGCAGTTGGTGACGGAACACGAGTAAAACTTGCCGTGCCACAGGGGATGAACATGCTGCCGGATCCGCTCTGAACGTGAATCAGTTTGTCCAGCTGCCGCCTAATCCTTTGAACCTCCAAAGATTTGGTTGCTGTGGACTGTGCGCAAGTGTGCTTTGTTGATTCCATGTGCTTTAGGAAAATTTGAGACAATGCACCCTCAACTATGAAGTTTTAGTTGAAAGGTCAAAGCTTTCGGTGTTTCAGAGCAGCAACACACACCATGTTTCGCTTGTCCTAAACTTGCTACAACTTGCTACAATAGCACAATCCAGCCCTTGCCTGCCACTATACTGATTATACTGGCATCTAGATAGTGAAGAAACACAAAGACACCCGGAAAGACGCAGAAAGCATCACAAACCTCAGAGCACCCAGACCGCAGACCTCTAAGTGAAGTACTTTGGTCTCCAAGGCAGTTGCTTCGCCCTGAAGCTTCGCACAACCATCTATAAATTCGTCCACTGTCACCTGCAGACGTCGACAAGAAAGAGTGACTTCAATATTTGCACATCTTTGGTGTGACCAATCTGCTTGATTCTGGTTGCATCTTCTATCGATTCTGCCTGCCTCTCCACTTTGGTCTTGGTCCAAGAGGTCAAAGAGAAGCTGCGCATCTCGATAGTCCAGCTTAATGGCCCGGAAGAATGCCTCAGTGCGGCTTCCAGCCTCAAAATCGTCTCCCTGAGGAGTCAGTCTTGAGTCAAGTGATGAATAGCGAAGCGATATGAAATATGAAAACAGTGTCGTTAAAAACAGCAGAGTAGTCTGAGACTCTCATTTGGTCAGGCTAAGACACCATGAACTTTTCCTGTTTCAGGCATTCATCAAACTCATCGCGAGTGATGAAACCATTGTCATCAATGTCGATTGCCTGCGTTACAAGTCGGACACAGCGACCGCAAAAAGTCCCAATGCACTGGTCCCGTTGTGGTTGTCTACATCATTTGAAAATGTCGATATTGCAGCAAACTGCAGTGTCGGTTGACAAAGGTATTGAAGGACCAGCGCCTGGAAGAGCTCTCCAAGAGAGGACAAGAAGTCTCTCCGATTGCTCACTTCCTGCAATGCCAGATGCATCTATGGAATGAACCCTTTTTAGTGAAGATAATCAGAGATGACCCAAAAACCTCTTGGAATCCAGTCATTCAGGGCATCATTCGCTGGAGATCAGGTGAGTCCTGGTGGACCATCAACTGGTGATCAGCCTTGCGAAAGTAAACAAAATGGATCGCGTCAGTCTGCTGAGCTGTTGAGCTCACAGGCTAGTGCAAGTTTCAATGCTTACGGCCTAAAAAGGCATTCCAATGTGTTGTACAAGTCACATTTTACCAGTCCGATCATAAACAATGCTGCTGGACCTTGCTAACCTGCTGAACAGCGCTGTCATGCCATGTCTGCCTTTCCCACTTCTTGTATGTTTCAATAGTTTCGTTTCACACTGTTTGCAGCTTCAAGCCTTGGAGAACTGCATGGCACTATCGACAAAAACTGCAGCCACAATGTTCACCTGATGAACTAAGAAACCCATGAAAAGATCCTCGATGCTACAATTCGAGACAGAATCCTCAGGCCAAGTCGTGCATCCAAGATGCAATCGCAAAAACTGCTACCAAGGTGTAGAACAAAAAGATATATGACCAGACCTTGGGTTGAAACTGTGAAAGGTATGAAATCCGTGGGCTTTGCCGGCGCGTCTAGTGAAGTGGGGTTTGGTGGTGGCTTGCTTGTCTGTACTGTGCTTTTGCTTCTACGGCCCAAGCTGGAGCTGATAATGTCTATGGGGCACGCTTTTACTCCGCCTAAAAACCACCCCCGCCACCCCCCACCACCACCAGCATAAGCACAAGCACAAGCACAAGCACCGAAACAACCGAGACCACTCCATATCCAAAAGGTCGATTCCCCGCGAGCCCCCTCTGGCGCTGCTGTGTGTGTTAGCTGTTGGCTGTGCGCTGTTGGCTGTTGGCTTGCTGTTGCTGCTGTTGATGCTGGTAGCGGTAGAGCCGCACGGCCCAAGCAAAGCCGGCGGGATGGCCGGAGGCAAAATATGAAAATGTGAAAGTCATAGCCAGCACCCGCCGAATGGCATTTTTCAAATTCTGCAGCGAAACAAGGCGAAATGACAAGTCAGAGGCTGTCCCACCCAGCCACAAGCCCCACGCCTGACCCTCCATGGTTTCCAGGGCTTGTAAGAAAACGTGCCAGTCTCGGCCACCAGACATTGCCTGGCGTAGGATTTCGTCGACAGATCCCTTCCAAAACAAACCATCTGAGACTTTTGCCATCCCTGAAGCTTGCACGGATACCTGGTAGAGAGAAAGGCCAGAGTGTGTGACCGTCCCAAAGAACTCGATAAGGTCAGAATATTTAGGGTCCTGCATGCCAGGTAGTAAAAACAGCACTACTTCACTTGATGCATTCATTGTTCTTTTCTGAAATCACCAGGCAACACTATGTTCATGTTTTGATCTTCCATGCAAACAGCCAAGTTCCTGCCACATGGACAATTCAGACATATGATCTATGAAGGCAGATGTGAATGCAATTCCTCAGTTGTTGAGTTGACAGTGAGGAAACAGTGCTTGAGCAGTTTTTTACTTTGGCCTAATTATCTGCCATCCCTCGTCTTTGGGTTTCAAGCTCTGCACTTCAGGTAAGATTCCAAAGATGTACAGCATCGCGCCAAAGAGAACCATCAGGAAGAAGACAGATTTAACGCATCCTATCGTGGAATGAATCATCATGCCTTAGCACATTCTCTGTCGAATCTGATTGATGAAAACAGTCGCTGTGTTTCCTCAAAAGTGGACGAGTCACGCAACTCTCGGAAAAAGGTCAACATACGAACCACTCGCAGAACACGGATGATGCGCACCTTAGTCGCAGTGCATCTCACAAAATCCCGTTTTTTTCTAGCATTCAACACATTTACTGTAACAAGATGTTTACCATCTTCTACCCATAGTCTACATATTCTACCTACATGGCTTGACCAAGACACTACACGTAGCACCCGCAAGGTCGTGAAGCTCCGTCGCGATTGCAAGACCGACGTCGGGCTCCCCGATGAGAGAAAGACAGTGTCCCTGAGCGCTGATGGTAAAAATGCTCCAGGATGTGTGCTGAGAGTATGGTGTAAAAATATAGCAATGTGATACCCATAGTTTCAAGGTAAGGACTGAAGGCAGGATTCCACTGCATTCATAATGATCTATTCTCACTACCGCATCTACAAATGGTATGTTGTGTCTACACTTTACAGGCGACAGTATTGCCATTTAGAGACGGCATCTCTCAAATGGCTTCACTAAGACTTGGCTTTGAGTGAGGCGGAGCTGGAGCAACTAAGGGCTTGACACAAGAACATCGATGATGGCGAAGGCAACAACAAAAATATCAAATATGTTCCACCTCAGTCATCCATCCCAATCAAAAGCAGCGTGATCAGCATCATCAGATCCAGATTTGTACATGAGCCAATTTAGGCTTTGGAGGGAAAGAAGGTAGACAGGTTTTGGGCGCCACTGCCAGCTTTTCCGTCTGGTTTGATCTGCACAAGGACGGAGTCTTTTCCTGTTTTCCTGTTCACATCTTTTCCGTTTGCACCTTCGCAAAAATCACATTCCGACATCCATTGTCGATGGAAGGTTGCTGAGTATCCGAGTATCCCAGCTTCCAGAGGATGACATGCCTAATGACCCAATGCTGCTTAGAGACCCAGCATCTATACCTTGAAAGAAATCCCAGAAACCATCGGACACCCATCGAAGAGTCAAATCTGCACTAAAAGCAATACCTGCAGTACTTTGGCACAGCAGTGCGACAAAAATGTTGAGAGCCCAAACAAAAGACACAAATTCCAAAGTGTAAGGAGAAAAGAGGTGACTCTGAAGACCCAAAGCCATACAGTTGCCACACATGTATATTTATATCATATACATGCATAGCCCTCACCGAAATGCTATCTGCAACCGCTGCCCGGAAGTTCCGAGCTTCCATAGGCCAAGTGGCAAAAGAGCCAGTGCAATGCGAAAAATGCATCAAATGTAGGCCTGAGATCATGTTTGTTCAGTTTCAATCGCCAATGTCCCATTCCAAGAACGAAGATAGCTGCAAAATCTAGTTGTGTCTGAAGATAGCCCGAGGCAAAAACTGCAATGCGAGAAGCTCAGGCTAAGCTTCCATCACACAAAAGGATTCCTGAAACATTGAAAAACCCTCCTGGAGCCTCCTCGATGCTTCCTCCAACAAAATATAAAGTGGAACTGTACGAGACTATACCGACATGAATACATGAAAAATAATTCTGAATGATGATACTGATGGATTTGTGACTAGACGTTACTTCTTGGATGTCTGCGTACATACTGGTATATGATCCACTTGTGGATCATGCTAGTATGCATACCAACGTGAAGAACATGCATACCCCGGGGCTGTCATTCTGCTTTTTGTGCAACTCAGGCACTGTGGTAACTCGCGCAACTGTGATGCGTGCTTAGCAATATCATCCGCGAGCACCTGGACCTCGGCCACCAGAGTCAGGATAGCAACAATTTGATCGTCAAATGCCTTCGATGGAAGTGGTGACCGCAAGTTGTAGTTTAAAGACTGAAGTTGCTCCAAATTTGTGATGCCCACAAGCAATCTCAGCTTAGGCTTAGAGCTTGAAGGCCCAAAACCAGCGAATTGGCCACGATCAGGAAGCTCATCAGGTTCTCATAAACCACATGACCGGTGAAGCGTTGCAATAACGTCCTGCCATGGCTGCAGCATGGCGGTGCCTGGTAGGTGCCTTTTGAAAACACCCGTTGGATTCAGCATATCTTAAGATAACTTTGAAGCTGAATGGTCAAAAGCAGAGTGACTTGTAGCTTCTTGATGCTGCTTTGACGTCCTTCGGTATTGGAGCTTCTCCACTTGATCACCAGACAACAGCACCATCTGCTGCTCCATCTTGGACCGGGCTGTTTGCCTAGGGTCCAAAAGGTTCCTTCAATTTGGGTTCCAAAGCCGGAAACAAAAGGCGCAATTTGTTGGGCAAGGCACTTTCGCGTCAAAGCAGTACCAACGCTGGGTTTGCTTTCACCACCTTTGATGCTGCTTTTTGCCTCCGCGACAAGCTGAGAACATGGATCCAACATGATTAAAATCAATGCTAAACTTACTTCGTGAACGCATCTCCATTATTTCACCCCAATAACTGCCGTGGATCATAGCATTTCCAAGTGAGACTGGTCTTTAGGTCTTGCAATTCAAATGCGCCGGAACTTTGTGGCACCATTCGTACAAAGTGCATGTATGTTTCAGATTGTGCATTCTGATCCCTGCTGGATCTCAAACTACCCTTCTAGATGAACTTTGGAGAACTCTGAGAGTACTTTTGAACTGGCAGCACAAGTTGTATCTGCTTGCAGTCAAAGGACTACTACTTCACAGGCTGTCGAATCCTCTCAGGGCATGTCTACATCCACCAAGCGTTCAGCAACAGCAAATGGAAAATAAATCGGGCTAGGTGTAGCAGTGAGGTATGAAACAGGAGAAAGAGAGAGAGAGAGAGAGAGAGAGAGAGAGAGAGATAGGGGTTTCCTCTGTAATGCGCTTCATAGGATTCGTACACTGTATGCTGACAGGACGGTTCGGATGCTTAGAAGGCCTTGCATGTTGATCCCTAACAGGAGGATTGCCCAAAAGGCAGCACTACTCAAAAAGCTTGTTCCCAAAACTTTACCCCCTACAATTTTTCATGTATGTCTGTGGAGATGCATGTTTTTTTCCAGTGTGCCACATATGAACTAAATGCAGATGTATCATTCCCAGTCGATGCATCGATGCAGGTGTCCTCTGGAACAGGTATGGCCTTTGGTAGGACTCTACCTTCGATGGTAATCTCTTTGGCATCAGAGGAGACCTTCACCCTCAGCCAAGGTGAACTCAACAGATGAAAAATGCACCTTTCAATCACTAGTTAACTAGTCAAATAGTTCAGATTCTCTGGACTTTTTGGTTTTTTGCTTATCTTTCCAGATTCTGAAACATCCTGTCACCATACTTATGTCATCATGTAATTGATCTTCCTGAAGATTTTGAACTGACCAAAGCCTGTGAAGAAAACACATGAAGAGATAAGGAATGCATGCTCGGAAAAGCTTTTGCTGTCAACTCCAACAAACAGCTCCCCTCAAATGCTGCAAAGTGACACAGGTTTGGGGACAACAGGCAGGTCAATCTCCTACACGCAAAGCACACCCTCAGATTACTGTAGGCTCATGACTGGGATCATCTTTCCAAATGCCGCCCCGCGGATGGCCTCTATGTCCTCGGCCACGAGATCATCCGAGTTCCTTAGTTTCTGAAACATCTTGGTCTCAGACCATTCATTTGGTGGGCAGTGGCTATCCTGCTAGCAATGTTAAAATGTGAGACTTGCAGTGACTAGTTGAACCATACACAAATACACCGGCAGCTGCAATCTTCGCTGTCAAAGATTCGCCTTCACCAAAGCTTGTTGAACCTGCACTACAGTAGTTTTTATTCAGCATTCCATTTAGGAACGTCCACCGGGTAGCGGGTGAAAAGACCTCATTTAGCATGGACTCCATGGACCCTTCACACGTCCTTGGAGCTGGAGGGCCGGCTGCTGGTGGAAATCCTGCACCAAGTTTGCTTCAGATTTGATGACCTTGACTGGACTAAGCACATGTAATAAATCCGCCCGCACCGTAGGTGCAAAAGGGCGTGTCTTTCCGGAGGCACTAACACAGTCAGCTTTAGCTGGGGGGGGGGGTCCCTTTTTTTGCAGGTAAAATGCATGGTACNACACACACACACACAACACACAACAACAACAACAACAACAACAACAACAACAACAACAACAACAACAACACAACAACAACAACAACAACAACAACAACAACAACAACAACAACAACAACAACGACAACAACAACAACAACAACAACAACAACAACAACAACAACAACAACAACAACAAGAACAACAAGAAGAACATATGACACCTTGTAACCTTGGTGCGGGCGGACCCTGCCGCGGAGCGGCGTGAATAAACTTAAAAAATATCAATGTATTAGATACATGTCACTTTTATACAATGTATATATGTCCATCTGTTTTGCCGAAATCCAATGCGCACAACAAGATCAAGGTTGAAAAAGGCAGTTCAAAGAGTATCTGTTGCTCAGAGTATCTGATGGTCAATCGATTTTGAGAAGAATGTGCATCACTTCACTTCGTTGCCTTTACCGTTACACCAGTTCGGGGGGCAAACACCAAAAGTTGATTGCACGAGCACCAGAACATTTATCTCCTGGGCCACTTTATCAACCAGCGTTCAAAAAAGGCAATCAAAACAATCAGTGGCAAATCACACAAACCTCCCTTGAAAGAATGTAAGATGCCTTGAGACTGCCAGTGCACCCGGTATCATGTTGTGGCCGTCCAAAGCCTTGCGAGGTCCAAGGGTTTGGAAGTTTCCAGGAAGAACCTGCAGCCCTCTCTGAAAAGGACCTAAGGTTCAAGGGAGATAAAGGAGATATACCTGTGGGTGTCGTCTGCCTTAGACTATACGTATTTCAAACACTGAGACGCCACCGATTGAATCGGTCTGTACTTTCCCATCGAAAAGGATTCAAGTGTCAGGCAAACACGTATACCGTCCACAATCTACAATGATAATGTGCATATAATATTATAAATATATATATATATATATTCATAAAGATATATGATATATGAGATATGTACTTGATTGTATATGAATATGTGCATATTGAAAAGTTGTTCTTCGCATCTGTTTCTTCATGCCCGGACACCGGGCGCCTCTTCCATGCGTCTGCGCAACACTCGCAGCGTCTCTTGGCGCTGCTGCACAAGTAGAACTTCCACCTCCTGCAGAACCTTATCAAATATTGCTCAAGGCCAACTTGCCACTGTAGCAGAAGGTGAAACCGAAATCTCAAGTGCCATAAACCAAACAATATATGTCACCCAAGGAGGCCTTACTGCCAACTGCTTCACACCTCTTCGGTTTTGGAAACGCCGTGCTGCCATGCGAATGAAAGCCCCCAAACTTCTCTACATTAGGCCCAGCAACCTGCGAAATTTGACTATCCGGAGATCTCGCCATGGCTTCACTGGGCGAAGCCCGCTATACAACAGGAAATTGATTGAAGGTTGAGGAAGAAAAAGATCATTGTTGTTTGTCAAACTGCCAAAGGGTTTCCATCCATCTCTTTTTTGCCAACCTGGACCCAAAGCAGGCAAAGCAAGGGTGCGAAGTCGATGTCCACAAAATGAAGTTCGTGAATTATGGATTCCAATGTGCTCCGTATATTGTACTACGAGCAATACAGCTGAACAGTGCCACATCACTTGCAAGAAACGTTCGGTCGATCTTGTAAGATGCAGTCCTAAACCTAGACGGGAGTCAAATCCTAAATCAAGACAACAAGAACAAAGTAGGGAATAACTACACGTGATGGTGTCAGTCTCAATTCACATAGAAGCGAAATCTTGATCTGGAGCCCATCAAGAGAAAGACTTGCAGCGGAGCTCCTCAACCCTGTGAAGATAAACCAGCACTCCCGCCTCTCAATTGCAGAGAAACCTTCTCCATCAAGCACCGAAGCATCTGCACCTTCATCAAAGTTGCTGTAACTACGAAAGGCTGACAAGCATGCTCTCGAACCACTTTTTTCCTTCAGCCTTTCTAAGATGCCAAGTAGTGGTGCCTCCCAGAACTCCCAGAACTTTCGAACTTCAAACGCCAAATGCCTGCCTCTGGCGACCAAGTCATGCCAAATTGTCCGAAGTTCTCGGGCAACCTGCATTACAAGCCCCACAAATCTTCATCCGCGAGTGCCATCTTGTAACAAACGTCAAACCACCTGGAACTCGTTTCGGATCGCACAGCCATAGCCACGCTCCTGCAACTGCCAACAACGGCGGTTTACCTGTTGGCAACCACAGCCAAAAGAAAATAGGTTCCAAAGCATCTTAGCTCTCCATGTTCATTGAGTCTTGTTGCAGTCCATCATGAATTCGGTCCTTCACTAAAGAAACCGCTCAATCCCTGCAGTCCTGTCTGAGCAACTGAAGCATTCCTTGGCAGCGAGTAATTCATTAAATACAGCAGAAGTATAAGAGAGGGCTCAATCGTTCATCATTGACGGCAATTGTGTACAACATTTGATCGGGTCCCATCGGGTCTTTGAAGGCTTTTAAGTACAGTACTCATCTTCATGCAGTACTGTATTGCTAGGAAAAGAATGAATAGGCTGAATAGGTGACATCTGACTGTATGCCTGCTCCTAAGCAAGAGATGTTGATTCATTCATATAAACTTCAAATGTCGTGAATCTTCCCAGGGTATTTCTTACCGTTCTCCGTGGCAAGTTTCTGGCAACGATGTGAAGGGCAGTTTCACAGCCTCGCCCCACAGCATTGACATCAGCTCCTTGCCCCGACATGGCCCGAGGGAAAAACGACTCAACCACCTATGACTTATATCGAGCTGGCTTCACTTGATCATAAGTGTCGAAGATTTACAGAGCAAAATACCCAAGTTGCCCAAGTTGCCCATCATCTCCTGCCCAAAGCAGTGCGTCAAGACGCCCGGCAGCACCATTGGCTCCATCGTCACGCCGCTTCGTAGAACGTTCCAAGGCAGCAAGACAGCTGGCACGAGCCTGATAAAAGTATGATTCTATGGGTCAATGTTCCGCTGCAAAAGAAATGCAAAAGAATTCTTCTGAACATGGACGTAAAAGTACCTACTTATGAAATGATGTGTAGTCGTCGTAGATTTTGGTAAAGAGGAGCGTCAAAAGTCCAACCAATAGCATCTAAAGTCTAAAGTCTAAAGGTGTGAAACCAAAGGTATCAATTGGCACCCTATTTGCTAGACATACCACGGAAGGAAATGACATGAAATGACACAAAATTGGAGTCCAAGCAGCCCAAGTGACCACCACCGGTTCAGGAAGCCAAACATTGAGATGATCGCAGCAGGTTGCCAGCAGATCGACAGTCTGAGCTTTGCAAATTGCACAAGGCTGTCACAAGGCTTGACAATGGAGGGGTTCGAAAGAAACACACAACCACACAAAGCGCCATCCATCATAGGATTTCTGGCTACTTTGCTGCTTCTTCGTCTCGCTCCAACTTATCTCACCATTACCTACTCCAAACAAGTATCCCAGCCTCTGTCGATGCACCCATCTTCAGGGCCAAATGCAAAGCAGGAGTCACCTCAACTTGGAAGGAGAAGGGACCTTCTTCCAGGTCTCCTTGAAGTGTATGAAACAAATTGGATCCATGGATACTTATAGTGATGAGATCACACAGACTTGAGCAGTCATATCTGAGAGTCCTAATCTATTTCGGTAATTTTCTATGTTGGCTCGGAACTGGCATAGCCCTTCGGCCCAGACCATTCACTCCATCTTTCCAAGGCTCCTTGCATCTGCAGAGGACAACAGGCGCTGCATCTCCCGCAAATCATCTTGGGTCACCTAAGACTAGAAATCTCAAACAGAAATCAATCTGACTTTTGAAGCTCAGTAGGCCCTGACTTCTGGATTGATCCATCTCGACAGATTGGTGAGTGACAGATAGGATCCCATCTTAGAAGCCCAACTGCCACGGCCAAGCGTTCATTGTAACCATCTGAGGAGTGCAAGGCAGCCAACCTTCAGAGATGGTAAAACTCAGAGGATTTTTCTATCCACTTAGAGCTTTATCCCTGTGAGGATGTTCTTTTACCAATGTGACACAGCCACAGCTTGGATTTTGCTGGAGCTTTGATTTAATAAAATGATGTTCAATCGACAGCGATCTAAAATGTCCAACCCTCCAACCCTCACTCTGCACACTTTTTGAGCATCCAACACATCCGGCATGCTTGAGCTACATGTGAAGTCAGTGCCGAAGAAGTCGCCTGACCTCTGCAATCAAACATGTTGCGGCCGCAGATTTCTGACATCGGCAAAAAACGAGGTCCAGACTCTGGGCTTCGGGGATCCCACAAGGATCCAGCCCACCTCAGAGCAACTGCTGAACAGTTGATATTTGGTGATCGAGGCAAGGGCCGCAACCAGTTCTCCATCTCTCTTCTCAGTTGAGGTCGGGCCTTAATTGAGACAAATTTGACAAATCACTGGGGATGTGGGTCCAATGTGCTTCTGAAGCAAAAAAGGCAGTTCTATATCATCTCTAACTCTAAACACAAGCTCAGGTAGCAGCAGCCAGAGAAGGATCATTCCTCATGATCACCGGGATCATGGATGCCTGAAAAGGATTCTGGTTCCCATTCTTACCCTGCAATCAAGAATCGAGGAGGGCTGTATATACAATAGTTTAGAGTTTAGAGGCAAGCAGCTTTGCTCAACTTTTGCATCAGTGAAGAATTGGCGTTGCACACATGGAAATACTGCAACTTTGCGGCACGCATCCCTGGCCTTTGAGCGGAAGCTCGTTGCAGAAGAGCGCATGGCTTGCGTGCTCGTGGCAATTCCAAAACGTGGACCGTTCAGCCAGTGTTCAATATGAGGCACCCCAACTTTTGCTGTTACTTCTTGCCAAAATCTATGGGTCTTCCGAATGCTTCTCCGGAATAGCTCGGCTGCAACTTGAGGTCAAACACAGCTGGTCTTGAACAGCTGAAGCTACTTAGCAAGAAGCCCTACTCAGCATATTCCATCGCAGTTGATTGACATGACAACAGAACTTCAAGTGACTATCTGTTGAAACATTGTGCGTATGACAGCCTGCATTTGCAGGATGGAAGCAGGTAGAAAAGTGCACCGGTAGCATCAGTGCTTCCAGGAATCTTGCAGCAGTCGGCTTTCGTGTTTTGCAAGTCGAATGCATCTTGCAGGTCAAAAATGGTCAGAAACCTGTCTACAACATCATACAATCTTCGTTCAAAAGGAGTCCAATTGGAAAATTTTCCCTTCCTTTCAGTCCCCAGCACGAACCCTTTCTTCCTCTTGCGGTGTCACTCTCCCTGCACCGTGCGACTGGATAGAGACGGATACACAATGGTCCGTCTCACCTAACTTAAGCTTTTGATATTTCGTTCCGCACATGTACAGTATGCAGTATGTATGTGGCCCTATTTGCGGGATTGAACCAACTCTGCTCCGTCCCTTCCAGAACTCCCACAACCCTGCGGCCAGAAAGCCGACGCTCAGAATGAGAATGCTCGGATGCCCATATTCTTCCATTGCTCCACAGCTGTATACAAAACTCATAAAACTGCAGGCCTGCCTAATCTGAACTCAGCCCACAAGCTCTGCACAGACTCATGATTCTATGCCACCTCACACGTTTATCATGTTGTATCCATGTCTAATCTCGAACAAGCTGTCTACGTCAAAACTTGCTTAATACAGTCTTGCCACGTTGATGTAGTTCCCTTCAGGGCATCACTTTGGGGCAGCAATTTGCTGCACTTTGTACAAAACCATCCAGCTCCCCCACGGATATCAGCGAGAAGCGAAGATGTGGAGAAGTGGGGACAAGATGGGACAAGCTGCCAAAGCGTTCGATTCCATTTAGGAAGCTTACTTCTCCACACCAGTCCAAGCTACAAATGTCCCAAGAACGTCTCGCCATCCTCGCGGCTTTTGAACCCTGCACGTCGAGAATCATCTCTGGCCTGCAAAGCCTCCAGCCAGAGGTGGCGCAAAGCGACCAAAGTTGCCACAAGAAGCAAATCGTTTGCCGATTATTTGGCAATCATTGAGTCCATGCATTCCAATTCAAGAGCTTTGGTCATCGCAATTGCGACATTGCAAGGGACTGTGTTCCCGGACCTCTGGAGGAAGTGGTCCAGCTTCAGCTAGACGCTCCCTCCAAGCAGGGCGTCCACGACCTCGCCAAGCGTGTTGCCGGGGGTCAGACCGCGACCCGGAACGCTTGATGCAAGCTTTCTAAGCAGCTGACTTGGAGGTATCTCAGATGAAGGTCCTGGGCAGGCTTGGCTCTCCCTGTAAGGAACTTGCTTTAAAGGACCAGTACTGAACCCAATGATCATAATCCCAAAGAAAGAATACTATAACTCCTTGGAAACCGTTGCAAAACTAAAAGTCCAACAAAGTGAAGACTAGTCGAAGTATGATCTCCTTTGGCTCGAGTCTACAAGCGATTGCTATATCCATGCAGCCGTCTCCAGTGTGGATGCTTTCTCGCCTGCTGGGCTTGCCATGTAGTCCCGCCTCAAAGGTTCGTTCAGGTTGCTTCAAGCTCTCTCCGACAGAGTCAAATCAATCACTGAGCACTGATAGTCTACTGGTAAGTCGGTAAGTTACATTCAGTTATTAGATGTTACTAGTATCAAATAGCCAATAGCCAAATAGATTCCCAAACAGTCATTGCCGCAGGCCCTTGCCCAACCTTGGTGGTGGCGGTGGTCCAGCAGAAGGTCCCATGTACCTGTCGCATGGTCTTCAGCAGCTTCAGTCGATATTTCAGCGTAGCTGCCGGGCTCACGGTCCATTGTACGGAGAGGGTGCCCGGGAGCTGCTGCCTTCTCTGACCTGCCCAGCGTTTGCAGGATTTGGGATCAAGTGGAGAATGTCAAGCTGAAATCAAAATATATACCTTCTCCCTGCAGAACTCTTTGAATTCCGAAAAGGTCCAACGGCACCTTTTTCCCCTCTTCCACAGAACGAACCTCTTGGAAGATCTCTTGTCGATGCATGGGGCTCACCTGCAGATGGAAAGTCTTTTCTCTGCCAATGCATCAACAATTCCATTCAGAAATCTGCACTTGGTTTGATGACCTCCCATCGTGGCACTTGTGCTCGACTTGGTAGCTGATCCGGTGCAGGTAAGAATCCTGCAGCATTGACCAAGCTCGCTTAACCAAGGAGATACACTCCTCCTTCCCTGCAAAGGTGCCTTCCATTGAACCACTGAAGTGTACTGGAACCCTACCTGCTTTGCATCTAATCATCTAATCCAAAAATTTGCACCTGCGGCTGCTCCAGCTGCTGCGCTACTGGCAGCTGGCAAAGGCACCCAGAAGTGAACGCCTCCAGCCACACTTCTGACATTGCTGAAACATCAAAAAGCAAACAAAACGGCCGGGCAGTTCTAAAATTGTTTTCCTGGCAAAGTTGGTCCCATGTGCAGTGGATTTTGTGCTTGAAGTGCCAGAGCGAACACCTTCAACAAAATACCAAAACCAAGGCTGTGATACCTCAGGTGCGTTTCGTCTGTGGCCCTGACCAGCACCCCAAAGCTGCGAGGGAACGCGAGCATCAGGGGACAGGTGGCGGCCGGACCGTGGAGAAGTCCCCAAGTTCCAGGGGCCTTTGCAGCCCGTGTCAACGCCACGCACTGATGGCAGATCTCAACGCAAGCTTTCTTGGGCGCTGGCAACGAGTATTGGCAGCAGATGCACAGAACCTGTACTGCACTGCACTCTATTTTGGAGGTCTTTCAAGGGGTTCTTACCTGGGATGATAGCAACGTTTCTATGGTATTCTATGGTGACCTTTCCCTAGTCTATATTGAAATCACATGCATCTGCAAAAAGTGCTCAAATGTCAGACTGGAGAGTTGAAACAAAGAGAGTAGCATTTGCCCCTTGATGGTTGGCACCTCTCTGCACAGAAGTAGCAAATGTGGCCCAACTCTTCCTCGACGTTTACCACGCTCTCATTTTAAGCAGAATGAGATATCCAGCAGAGACAGGGCAAGAGACAACTGCTTCACTTCAAATCCAGCAATCAGACTCTGAAGATTCCAACTAGCTCGGAATTCACCCCCATCGTTTCCACTTTTTGTTGGACCGTGGGATCCTTCAATGATTGAAAGCCAAGAGACAGCATAACGATCCAGCATCGATCCAAGATGCCTCAGAGACTGTGCATATCTGGTGGGGTATGGAACCTCTGCAGGTTTTGGGGCACCTGCAACTGGACAACTCATCAGCCAAGTCACCTGATCCATTGTGAGGCCTCCTGGGACTCCACTTGGAGTTGCCTCCGTTGCCTGGGAGTCAGAAGGACATGGAGATCTCGTCTGAAAAGGAAGCACCTACTGATTCTGTGAAAAGAGATCTCATCAGTTTGCAAATCGTCATATCATTTCCATTTCATTCCTGATAAAATGACATGTTTTTGGCTTGACAAGTCATGAAAACTCCCTCACAGTGCAACGGATCCTACGGACCCCACTGCTCCAGACGCCATAATGAAAGATCTTTGGCTTTCAAAAGGCGCTCTGCTACCACATGCCTCCGACTTGCAACAAATGGCATTTCTGAAGTCTATCCATTTCCACGTTTAATTTTGTCATCCTCTATCTGGGTTATTTAGTATTTGCAGCAACCTGCTTCAATGACCAAAGCCAAAAGGATACAAAGACCTCAGCATTTCAGGCCTCCTCAGCTTCTCTGTTCGTGCTCTGGCCTCAAAAGGGATGTCGTCGATTGGCACATCCACCTGCAAGGCAGAAAACGAAAGAATGAACAGAAATGAACATCAATTAGTTGCCAATTATATAGTCCCTCAAAACAACGACCTTTCCAACCTGGTTGTCTTGATGAAAACTGAAGCGAGAGGCGCATGTTCGTCACAACAAGACGGGACAAAGCACTACGACTGTGTTTCAGTCTTCGTTAAAAAGCAAGCTAGCAACGCTCTGAGTGCCTGAGGCAAAGAGCATGCTCGCGAACATAGGCCATCTGCTGCTGCATTAATGTCGGGATATTCATCACGAAACACTGCCTCGGCAGCACTCGTTTGAGAAGACAGTGCTTCGTCCCATCAATCAAAAACCCTTGGCCCTTCCAGATCGGATCAAAGTAATCAAGACACAGTACAGATCAACGTTACATTTTGGCCTTTTGTATAAATGACAAAGACTTATTTCAGTAGTGTAGTAGTACTATAATAAAGGAATATAAAGTAGCATATATAAACCGTCTAGATTCTAGACAGATTGCTCATCCAGTCCTAGATAATCCTTGCACAGGGTCCACAGCTGCTGCTAGCTAAGCAACTGCGGCCGCTGAGTACATGCCATTTGCCTCTGCCTCCGAGCAAGCATCCAGTAAGCATCGGTCCAAGACATGTATGCAACAATTGAGAAGCTGGCAAACGTCCTCCAGATTTCAAAGGCTCCAAAAACTCATGTCTAAACCGCAAAGGACACGTGCTATACTCTGCTCTTGATAAAACTTTAGGGAGCTAATCGCACGATCCAAATGACGTAGACATAGAGAGGTGCCTGTTGTGCTCGCTGGCAAAAGTCATCAATGCTTTGGATGAGCCGAAGGCGTACATCTTTCTCCCGATTCAGCACAGCCTGGTTTAGGGTGAACTGCTGAACTCTAAAATCAAGAATCCTCTTTAACCTCCCCCACTCTTGAAGCAAATGAGTGAGTGGGTGAGCTGATATTGGCTGGCAGCTGATTATCTGGTAGGAAGGAACGTAAAGCCTTAAAGCATGATCATGATGATGATGATGATGATGATGATGATGATGATGATGATCATGATCATGATAAATGTATGAATGTGTGAATGGAGGCTTGTCATGTAGAATTTCACCACTTCGAGCACTCCAACTGTCATCTACAGTGACTAGAGTAGCTGTACCAAACAAAAAATTGCAGAACCCTTGGCAAGGTGCCGTGAGCACTTTGGTGGCACCTGCTTCAAGCTCTCCACCGAGTTGAGATGGCCACGCAGCATCTGAGAGTTGGGTCAAAAGTCCAGAATCCTCCCCACATAAATCTTCATGTCATTTTTCGACAACTATCTTTCCATCATCTCAGTGAGGCAACCACAATGACGGACTCGACGGACTTCTAGCCCCATGTGAGTTTGGAACTATGAAGCTATTTTTCAAGTCAGTTCATTGAACTTCATATTGTCTCTTGGCGCCCGTCGCTTCGCCTCAAAGTCTTCCCTCCCTTCACGTTCTGCTTCAGCACAACTCTGTCGCAGTTCACCACCCTTTGCTTCAATGCCCTGCCCGTCTTCATCCATTCTGTGAAAGTTAGAAAAATGCAATATGGCATAAGGGCATACCGAATCCCACTCAATAAATGCATAAATGCCATAAATGCACCTTGACAGCCTCTAGTAACTCCTTGCGCTGCACACGGAGCTCTGGCAACAGCTGCCGTGCAGCCTGGAGCTTGCTTCGAAACTCCTGCAGAGACCCAGAACAGAAAGTAAGTTGGCAATCCAAAACCCTTACCATACTTTACCTGTCTGTAGCATTCTGTAGCTACCTTGATGACTGAGTTCATGTCTGCATTTCAACAATGCTCCTGTTGTTGATCGCGATTGAAGCTCTGGCTCTCTGGCATGTCCTCAGACAAATCAAGAATTGTGACCAACAAAGAGACTGCAAGCTGAATTTCAACTTTGCTGCTCTGCAGGACTCCCCGAAAACTCTGCTTCACGGCTTGAAATGTCACAGCTTGCGATCAAGGAGCAGCCTGTACCTGCTAGAAAGAGCATCGGCAATGCACAAAGAGGTGTGTTGTGACGCCATGTACGTGAAAGTACTGTCTGAAATGTTGCACTCACCATTCAAAGAAACTACACGACTAACCACTTCATATGCACATTGTTACATTAATGTTTATCTCTAGTTCTTTGCTGTCCCACTCTTACAATGCAGCAAGCTGTTTTCCACGTCCTGCACTTCACTTCTCTCAATACTATCTTGTGCGGTTGCTGCCCAGTTTCTCATACAAACACATCCAGTACTAACACTACACACATGATCAAAAAACCCACTTTCTTCGCGCCTCTACAGATGCGCATGGCTTTGCCTTCTCTGGTTGCTCCTTCTCTTCAGGACCTGAACCGCCATTCACCACCCATCAAGTCCCATCAAGTCACTCCTTTCAGACATGGATTCCATTTCGCCTGGCAAAGGTGGAGGTGTTGGTGGTGTCGGTGCCGGTGGTGGAGGCGCCTGCCTGGAACACACAGGTCATTAGTCATTGGCGTTTTTTTGGGAGCCGAAGATTTACACGTCATTCAAACCGAGGTGCCATGGGAGGTTCACATGCGGAGCCATGGGTGGACACCTCACAAAATTCATCTGGGGAAAACACGGAGGAACCGAAGACCTGGCAATCATTTTTGTGCGTGACATGTGCCTGATTGGTTTTTGGAAAAACATGGATGCTTTACACTTTTTGAATTCATGGACTTTTGATGCACTTGGCCCTCGCACCCTGGCTGTGTCGACCACATCTCCCGCCGCATTTCACGCATGAAATCATAAAGAGATTGTGCCTCCAGAACAAATCAAACTCGTGCGACTCATGCGCTAATACCTGATACATCCAAGATGCCAAAGAACACGAAACAATCCAAGTGCCTCCACATTCTCTCTGCGCGGAGCTGGAGATTTTGAGCGCGCCGGAGAGGGTTCTCGCACCTCATTTTCAAAATGACAAATTCGGCAGATTGACTGAAAGCACTACCTTGGGACCCGATATGTCTTCAAATCTGACAAACCCTTAGAAGCTGAGACTGACACAGGAGCCGGCATTGATTGAATGGTGCCCTGCACCAACCACCGCCTGTTGCAGTGTACAAACGTGAAACGAAAACGGAGAGTTTCTAAGGTGAAGAAAATTGGCATAGAAGACATAATGCTTGATGAATCTCCCAATGAAATGCCACTTGAGCTGTCCTTGCACTCCTAAATGTACAGTAAAGCTGAACATTGTCGCAAGTGTATGTTTCGTTTCCAAATCTGAAAGGGTGTATTCTGTTCTGGATGTGAAACAAAGCCCGTCCTTTCATCTCCGGGTAAAATCTCTTCACATGGCTCACCTGGAGGCCCTGGCCGCCAACCTAGATTGTTGCATCTATTTTTCTTGACTTATTCATGCTCCTGTTTCGTCGACAACACAATAACTTCTCTCAGACATTGAGGTCAGAGCTATCAGGTCTTCCAACTATCTCCGGTCCTGGAAAGTGTGACAACGTGATCATTTCGTTTGGCCCTATCGCCATCCCTGCCCGACTTTTTTCAACGAAGGCATGGAAACATCTGGATGCGGTGGAGAAAAGCTTCAATGAGCAATACAGCAATACCTCAATCGCATGTGCTCATCGAATCTGTTTCTAGGCGTTCTGTTTGCTGTGCATTTCTCCTCCCGCTTGAGGGGTTGGGCACGCTCCTTGAGATCGGCTTTCCACATCCACAATCATGACACACTGATTCTACCTACAGCTACCTGAACCTACCATGTTCCTGAGAAAGGAAGAAACCTGTCGAACCAGAACAAAACGAGGCATGAACATGCAGATATATGCAGATACAACTTGATACAACCAGATCGTAAACTGAAGTTTGGAAACCTATGTTCCTAGCATAGATTTCCATTTTGGGAGGATCAGAAATCATGTGGATCCGGTGCTGTCGACCTTGAAACCCAAAACTGCTCAACCCAAATCCTTGGGTTGAAGCAGGCATGGACGGTGGACCTGCCAGCACCCCCAATGCACCAACGACATGGCCTGATGCTGCTGAAGATCATGCGGTTTTCTGCCTTCTGGTGCACGAGGAGGTGGCAAAATGTTGTTCTGCTCCCAAGGCTGCAGTTGCCTATTTTGAAATGCTGTGGCGGGATCCAGTCTTCCTCCCTTGCCCCTGCGGAGAAATCAGTGCATCAGTGCAATTTGAATCTGCAATAAAAAGAAAGATGCGGAACAATTTCGTGTGTTGACTTGTGCCACTTGCCTGGATGTTTGCTGGTCGGCTGGAAACCTGAAAAAATGGGTGCAAACCAGTTGTAGTGGATTAGAGATTCAGGAGTAGTATGAAGTCGGAGTTGAAGATCATCCCAATATACCATCATACATTGTACCATGGGAATTCATGGCAAATCCGATGTGTGCTGTATAAAACTGGTGCAGGGTCGAGTTGTGGATCTCAAAGTGAGATTCCGGCGATCTGGCTTTGTGCCACAAATCCTGTGAGCAACGACAGAATTGTTGAAAACAGATTTCTGAAGAAAACCAAAAACAAGCTTCGGGTGGGTAGAAGACACTGGGTCGAACAAAAAAAGGGCGAGACAAGAGTTGACAAAGTGGCATGGAAAAAAAAAACACTGATTTCCGGGCCTGACGGCGAGCGCCTCGGCACTGATGCAACAATACTCAACATTTGTCGGCTGAGTCAACTTGTTCGTCTCCTATCGTGAATCTCTATAGCAACTGGGACTTCCCTAGGGTTTTTTTAAATCTCCGCACCCAAGCAAAGAGTGAAACTCATGCCCTTAATTCCAAGAAACTCCCGTCAATGCAAATGTTCCAACATTCTCATGCAGGCCTTGTCTCGCATCACGTTCAGGCACTGAGTTCTCTTTGTCAATTGCAACAGATCTCTGTCCTGCATCATGATGATGCAAGGGCAATGGGTAGGATAGTAGGATCTGACAAGATTTGAGATATACTGTTTGGACAAGAAAAACACCGTGAAACCACAGCACCCCAAAATTCCAGAACGAACACCTCTACTTGTTGCACTCGGCACTGCAGCTTCCACTTGAGGCACTGCAGGAGGGCCTGCAAGTTGCTAAGAAAATGCCTATGTCCCCTACGTCTGATTTGCATCTCACAAAGTCTTTGACAGCTGCCTTTAGATGCCTTGAGGCCAGTCAGTTTGTGGTAATTCATACACCAGGACCCTGTGCAGCTCTCCCCTCGCTGTGGTATTCTGCTCTGCATCAAGAAAAGTGATAAAAGTAGTTATGCACTGCGCGTGAAAGAGCTCTTTTCTCATCCCGAAATCATCTCAGCTTGCAAATTTCAGTGACCTTGGCTCGGCATTCGTCGTGGTGTCTCCACACGAGCTTTGCCGGCACCTGCTGTCAACTGGATTGAAACGGTGACAATTTCTTGCATCAACCGAATCGAGTTGCCTGGAAGTTGGTCTGTTGCAAGCTGTGCCACCCCTACTGGGCTTTCAGCTGCAGTGTTTTAGTCCTCTGACAACATAAAGAAGTTGCTGCGTTCATCTTGGATCTCTAGTCTAGAGCTGTCATGTGCCTCCTTGAGTCTTTATATGCAAGGAAAAGGTGTCAGATGCTTTAAAGCCCTCTACATGAAGAAACATTTGTTTTTGGCATCTTCATCAAGATCCTCAAGAAGGGCTCATGGAATTTCCAATTCCATGTTGAGTGTTGTGTTTATCCGAGCCTTCAAACTGTGGACGTGGAGCCAAACTACCTGGCAAGACGTTGAAGTGAAAGCATGATACTCCAAGTTTTGAATCAGGACTTGCAGCCCAGAAATGCCGCACAAACACAGTTTTCGCCTGTCCCCTGAACGCGACACTCCTGCAAGTCATCGGGTCACATTGAAAAGACCTCCCATTTTCAGGGAAGTCGTTATCGTCTATACGAGAGGAATTTCAGCGCATCAAAACACATACTTTCCTTTGCGCCAAAGAAGAATTGTGGCAATGATCCGGAAAAGTGCGAAAAGACCCAGCAGAGCGAGCAAGTACTTCAACCACTCATCCCAATAAACACTTTGAGTCTTGACGAGTTGAAGTCGCAAAAAGTCACCTGGATATTCTGCCATGCAGGAAGATGCTTCCGGGGGATGCTCCTCACAATCATCCCAGGTCTTCTTGACATACTGAAACTCCACAATAGTCAGCAAGTTAATTGCATATTTCAAGGGGCAGAGGTAGCGGGCCCATCGCAAACTCAGAGGAATCTTGGCCACCGGAACAAAGAGGCCTGAGAAAAGCATCTGCGGGATCAATGTGAGAGGTGCCAACTGAATCGCCTTCTGAGCTGAAGCGACCCCACATCCCACGAGTAATGCCAAAGATGAGGAGGCAATGCCAAGGAGCCATGATACACCAACCAGCAGCAAAACGTTGCCCTTCAAACCCATCCAGAAATATGTGACTGCGAAAGTGAGAATCTGAGACATCAGCACCACAGGCATCTCCACAAGCGTCTTGCTAATGAAGTAGGGTAGAACTCCATATTGGTGAGCAGCATATTCTCTCAAAAAGACTGGCCGCTCCTGTGGGAACTGTAGAATCACCGGCTGTGCGGCACCCATCATAGCCATGATACTCAAGGATACCAAAGTACCAAAATGAGCTTGGAAGTCACCCGTGCATCCACCAGCATCAAAGTTGTCTTTAACGCAGTTGGGCTCAGAAGAGTCAACCTTGTCTCCCTGTGAGGCGCTGCCCGAGAATAGCCATCCATACAAAGCAGCTAAGAAAAGTGCCATGCCAAACCGGGCATAGAGAATACCTTTGTTCCTGATGGTACCTCTGAGCTCCCGGGCGAGAAGCATGCAAACCTGCTTGCAGAAACCTGTGGAACGCCCACTTCTTCCACTTGCAGCAGTTTGCTCTGCACTAGCTCCACGCCTTTGCAAAGCCTCAATCTTGGCCTGCATCTTCAAGGAGATGTCACACTGAAGCCAACTATCTTTAATTTGCCGCATTTTGTCAGAGGATTCCTTTTGCATCAAGAACATGACGTGATCTGCAGGGTTGAAATTCGAGGGACATGGAAAGCCCAGATTATCAAAGTGAGCGGAAATGCGGTTTGATGGGCCGTGGAAAGTGATCTCACCAGCATGCAGCATGATGACATCATCGAACATGGCGAAGATTTCACTGCTGGGCTGATGTACAGTGCAAAGTACTGGAACATTGGCTTGTGCAAGCTCCTTCAAAGCCACCACCAAAGTGTAAGCAGCATATGAGTCCAAACCACTTAAAGGCTCATCTAGGAACAGCATCTTGGGATTTGTAATCAGCTCAATCCCAACTGAGGTGCGTTTCCTTTCTCCTCCGGACAGCCCTTTCACAAGCTCTGAACCAACAATGGTGGATGCACATCGCTGCAATGACAGAGTGGAGAGCAACTGTTGGACGAATGCCTCTCTCTCAACAGCACTAATACTTTGAGCCAGCCGCATGGAGGCTGAGAAATGGAAGCATTCACGAGGTGTCTCAAAAGGGAGCAATGCATCATCCTGCATAACATATGCAATATTTCCTCGAAAACTGACAGGGTCAACGTGAGAGCCAGCTGTGGTAATCTCACCTGTCAGAGTCATGTTTGCAGCCTTTGTGTTTTGCCTCCCTGCCAAGATGTTCAGCAAAGTAGTCTTTCCACTGCCGGATGGTCCAAAGACTCCTGTCAACCGACCTGGCTCAATCATTCCTGAGATATTGGAAAGGATCTTGTGTTGGCCAATGGTAAAAGAAAGTCGACTCCACTCCATTGAACGCTGCTCTTCGTTCTCAGCTGACAACTGCCTTGCATGGTCTCTGAGCTGATGCATTGAGGGAGCTCCGGGTTCCAAATCATCCGAAGCAGCTCGATGCTCCAAATCCGAAGCACGAGACGCCAAATCATGCTCTGGTTCATGATCTGGTTCCATATCCTCTCGCAGGCTCCGAGTCAACTCACCTTTGTCTACCGCCATTGCGTCTGGACCGCTGTAAGTTCAGCTCTAGAACAGCCTACTGGATCTATCGCCCTGGTGGCAACAGCTCCGAGACGGAATTGAGCTTGGAATGAAGCATCGGCCAATCAAATTAAAGTGTCTCCCTTCAACAAGAGAGGCTTGGCTTGCATTGTCCGTTGTTTTTTGCCTTCCACTTTTGAGATTTCCCGCCTGATGACTTTGCCGGTACGCTGGCTGCAGGCTCTGCTGACTCGAGGCCTGCAAGCTTGGTATTTTATGGGGGCCCAGCTCTGGGGGAATGTGTATACTGAGAAAAAAATAATGCCGAAATTCACCTGATCCAAACAATTCAGATCAGAGCTGGTTCAACAGGGTAAGATTGGACAGCAAAGAAACCACAACAAATAAGGACTCCTTACTACACCCGAATCACTAACTGCAAACAGTTCCTTTTTTGAGACTCTTATATAATTCAAGCAAAACATGAAAGACTACCAACTCAGGCAGGTATGCAGGGTTTGCGTCCAGGGTCGTGCGCTACAAAAAAAGAGCCAGATTTGCCATTTGTTCATGTCAGTAGGCTATCCAGGTTTGATAGGATGTACATGAGGAAAAATTGCCGATTTCCACCATCTCGGCTGGATGAGAGCCCGAGGCAAAATACACCTTGCTGGGTCCGGCCTCCTGCTGTTGCGGGCGTAGTTTCAGCAGCAAGAGTTGGTTCAGGAGGACCTTCCACAAACTTGAGTTCTTAGAAACAAAATCACATAAACTTACCAGGAGCTGCTGTTAGATCAAAAGCAAGAAATCCTTTCCCATCCATTCCAATCTTTTTCAATCCTTTCGAATATTCCTGAGTCTCTGCCAATGAAGTGCAAACCACCCGATCTGTACAAGATATGACTCAAAAATAATCCAATAAATGCTGGATAGCATTTTGTTTGTTGCGGCTTGCCAAAACCTCCTGCCTGGTGCTGCTGCTGGTGCACTTTCGGCAGCAGGAGCTGGTTTTGGAGGGCCTTGTACGTGGGTAGACTAATGGAAAAGGAATACTGAAAAGTCTTCCGATGATTGCCAGCTCACTCCCTTCAAAGCAAAAAGATAATATTCAGCTTTGATTCTTGCTGCGAAATAATTCCATGAAATCTGTACGCGTCTACAGCACTCAACACAAATTACAAAGAGGCTCAAATCATAGCGAATAGGTAACGACTCAGATTCCTGAAACAAAAAACGAAGCAAAAAGCCATTAGCCCTTCCATCAAATCCATCTATCTGCATCCATGTTGGTTACATTGCGGAAAAGAATTCAAGCCTGGTGCCGTTGAAGGCTTTGTTTCAGCAGCAAGAGTTGGTTCAGGAGGACCTCCACAAACTTGAGTTCTTAGAAACAAAATTACACAATCTTACCAGGAGCTGCCGTCAGGTCGAAAGCAAGAAATCCTTTCCAATCCTTTCCAATCTTGTACAATCCTTTCGAATATTCCTGAGTCTCTGCCAATGAAGTGCAAACCACCCGATCTGTACAAGATATGACACAAAAATAATGCTAGATGCTGGATAGCATTTTGTTTGTCTCAGATTGCAAAAACCTTCTGCCTGGTGCTGCTGCTGGTGCACTCTCAGCGACAGGAGCTGGTTTTGGAGGGCCTTGTACGTGGGTAGACCAATAGCAACCGAATACTGAAAAGTCTTCCGATGATTCCCAGCTCACTCCCTTCAAAGCAAAAAGATAAGAATCAGCTTTGCATTCTTGCTGCGAAATAAACCCATGAAATCTGTACGCGTCTACAGCACTCAACACAAATTACAAAGAGGCTCAAATCATAGTGCATAGGTAACGACTCAGATTCCTGAAACAAAAAACGAAGCAAAAAGCCATTAGCCCTGCCATCAAATCCATCTATCTGCATCCATGTTGGTTACATTGCGGAAAAGAATTCAAGCCTGGTGCCGTTGACGGCTTAGTTTCAGCAGCAAGAGTTGGTTCAGGAGGACCTTCCACAAACTTGGTTCCTAGGAACAAAATTACACAATCTTACCAGGAGCTGCCGTCAGGTCGAAAGCAAGAAATCCTTTCCAATCCTTTCCAATCTTTTTCAATCCTTTCGAATATTCCTGAGTCTCTGCCAATGAAGTGCAAACCACCCGCTCTGTACAAGATATGACACAAAAATAATCCAATAAATGCTGGATAGCATTTTGTTTGTCTCAGATTGCAAAAACCTTCTGCCTGGTGCTGCTGCTGGTGCACTCTCAGCGACAGGAGCTGGTTTTGGAGGGCCTTGTACGTGGGTAGACCAATAGCAACCGAATACTGAAAAGTCTTCCGATGATTGCCAGCTCACTCCCTTCAAAGCAAAAAGATAAGATTCAGCTTTGCAGTCTTGCTGCGAAATAGACCCATGAAATCTGTACGCGTCTACAGCACTCAACACAAATTACAAAGAGGCTCAAATCATAGTGCATAGGTAACGACTCAGATTCCTGAAAAAAAACAAAAGCCATTGGCCCTTCCATCAAATCCATCTATCTGCATCCATGTTGGTTACATTGCGGAAAAGAATTCAAGCCTGGTGCCGTTGAAGGCTTAGTTTCAGCAGCAAGAGTTGGTTCAGGAGGACCTTCCACAGACTTGAGTTCTTAGGAACAAAATTACACAATCTTACCAGGAGCTACCGCTAGGTCGAAAGCAAGAAATCCTGTCCAATCTTTTCCAAGCTTTGCTAGTATTCCTGAGTCTCTGCCAATGAAATGCAAACCACCTGACCTGTTACAAGGTATGACATAAAAATAATCCAATAAATGCTGGATAGCATTTTGTTTGTTGCAGCTTGCCAAAACCTCCTGCCTGGTGCTGCTGCTGGTGCACTCTCAGCGACAGGAGCTGGTTTTGGAGGGCCTTGTACGTGGGTAGACCAATAGCAACCGAATACTGAAAAGTCTTCCGATGATTCCCAGCTCACTCCCTTCAAAGCAAAAAGATAAGATTCAGCTTTGCAGTCTTGCTGCGAAATAAACCCATGAAATCTGTATGCGTCTACAGCACTCAACACAAATCACAAAGAGGCTCAAATCATAGCGAATAGGTAAAGACTCAGATTCCTGAAACAAAAAACGAAGCAAAAAGCCATTAGCCCTGCCATCAAATCCATCTATCTGCATCCATGTTGGTTACATTGCGAAAAAGAATTCAAGCCTGGTGCCGTTGAAGGCTTTGTTTCAGCAGCAAGAGTTGGTTCAGGAGGACCTTCCACAAACTTGAGTTCTTAGAAACAAAATTACACAATCTTACCAGGAGCTGCCGTCAGGTCCAAAGCAAGAAATCCTTTCCAATCTTTTCCAATCCTTTCCAATCCTTTCCAATCTTGTACAATCCTTTCGAATATTCCTGAGTCTCTGCCAATGAAGTGCAAACCACCTGATCTGTACAAGATATGACACAAAAATAATCCAATGAATGATGAGTAGCATTTTGCTTGTTGCGGCTTGCCGCTTGCCAAAACCTCCTGCCTGGTGCTGCTGCTGGTGCACTTTCAGCGACAGGAGCTGGTTTTGGAGGGCCTTATACGTGAGTACACTAATGGAAACGGAATACTGAAAAGTCTGCCGATGATTTCAGCTTACTCTCTTAAAAAGCAAAAGGATATTATTCAGCTTTGATTCTTGCTGCGAAATAAACCCATGAAATCTGTACGCGTCTACAGCACTCAACACAAATTACAAAGAGGCTCAAATCATAGCGAATAGGTAACGACTCAGATTCCTGAAACAAAAAACGAAGCAAAAAGCCATTAGCCCTTCCATCAAATCCATCTATCTGCATCCATGTTGGTTACATTGCGGAAAAGAATTCAAGCCTGGTGCCGTTGAAGGCTTAGTTTCAGCAGCAAGAGTTGGTTCAGGAGGACCTTCCACAAACTTGAGTTCTTAGGAACAAAGTTACACCATTTACCAGGAGCTACCGCTAGGTCGAAAGCAAGAAATCCTTTCCAATCCTTTCCAATCTTTTCGAATATTCCTGAGTCTCTGCCAATAAAGTGCAAACCACCTGATCTGTACAAGATATGACTCAAAAATAATCCAATAAATGCTGGATAGCATTTTGTTTGTTGCGGCTTGCCAAAACCTCCTGCCTGGTGCTGCTGCTGGTGCACTTTCGGCAGCAGGAGCTGGTTTTGGAGGGCCTTGTACGTGGGTAGACTAATGGAAACGGAATACTGAAAAGTCTTCCGATGATTGCCAGCTCACTCCCTTCAAAGCAAAAAGATAAGATTCGGCTTTGCAGTCTTGCTGCGAAATAGACCCATGAAATCTGTACGCGTCTACAGCACTCAACACAAATTACAAAGAGGCTCAAATCATAGTGAATAGGTAACGACTCAGATTCCTGAAAAAAAAACAAAAAGCCATTGGCCCTTCCATCAAATCCATCTATCTGCATCCATGTTGGTTACATTGCGGAAAAGAATTCAAGCCTGGTGCCGTTGAAGGCTTAGTTTCAGCAGCAAGAGTTGGTTCAGGAGGACCTTCCACAAACTTGAGTTCTTAGAAACAAAATTACACAATCTTACCAGGAGCTACCGCTAGGTCGAAAGCAAGAAATCCTTTCCAATCCTTTCCAATCTTGTACAATCCTTTCGAATATTCCTGAGTCTCTGCCAATGAAGTGCAAACCACCCGATCTGTACAAGATATGACACAAAAATAATCCAATAGATGCTGGATAGCATTTTGTTTGTCTCAGATTGCAAAAACCTTCTGCCTGGTGCTGCTGCTGGTGCACTCTCAGCGACAGGAGCTGGTTTTGGAGGGCCTTGTACGTGGGTAGACCAATAGCAACCGAATACTGAAAAGTCTTCCGATGATTCCCAGCTCACTCCCTTCAAAGAACGAAATCCTTTCCAATCCTTTCCAGTATTCCAGAGTTATTGCCCATGATAAAGCTCCATAGTTTATCCAACACTGCCACACCAGACCAGAAAACAGAAAGCAGGAAATTTGCCCAATCAGAAAATTATGCCGCCTGCCCTGTTACTGGGGCAAGCTTTCAACATTTTTTGTGATTGTGTTTTATGAGATGCTGGAGGCTTTGGTGGCTGCATTGGCCAAGTCTTTGCATGAATTTGACAACTGATAGAAGAGTCTTCGACTCCCTTCCTGCAGAAACCCTGTCAAACCAATTATTATCCATTTATGGAATACCCCTGTGACATTGAGATTCTGAGGTCATGATCCCTTTCCCACGATTCGAAGCCCATGGAAGACAGTCGTCTACTTGCAGTCCCAAAACGCTCGTGCGCCTGTTGCTAAGCTCCCTCCCACCTAACAAGGAACCAGACATGACACGCTTAGACGGGGAAGCTCAATCCGTGCATCCTTTCCAAGTTGGTTTGCACATTGGCCAAGCTAAAAGAGTCCAGATCAAGCTGGTATCAAAGGCAGGCACATTGCCTGAAACGACTGAAATGCTGACGAAAAGCATCTGGGAATCCTAAGATGGGCCCTCTGTTCAGGATCTTGTCAAAACAACTGAGAACTTCAAAACGACACCTTCGTGAAGGCATCCGAAGCCAGTGCATGTGCAACCAAAGATTCCTGGCACTTTGGAAAGTTGTTGGAGGGCACTGAATGAGATTACTGCTCAATCTGAGCAAGCCGTATCAGTTTACCAGCTCACATAGCCAGTGCAGAAAAATCAAGAATATTTGAAGTTCACTCAGGTTCACTTTGGAAAGAAACTCGAAAGGCTTTGCTTTGCTGTCATTTGCTATTTGTACGTAGCAGTTTTGACAAACTGATATATGAGAACTTGCGTTTCGGGTTCAGTACCAAATCCACCAACAACTTGGGAACAAGGGAAACATTGCTACTTCAAAATCAGGTTTCTTTGCTCACTCTGACTCTGATCACTTTTGCATCTAGTCAATTTGTTGCATAAAAACCAAAAAGACACTCTTACGACTCGTATTAGTCTCCTCATCTGCAATTGGAGGCTCTGTTGCTGCTTTTTCAGCTGCCCCCTGCCCAAAGTCAAATAATTCAGTGACACGCGAGAGAGGCGGTTGTGTGAGGAAACCAATGGCAAAATCAACCCTGTTCAAACGTGGAACTATGTGGAACTTGCAAAACAGCTTTACATTGAAAAGAGCTTTGCTACGTCAGAATCAAAACCTACATCCATGCAAACTTGACGGCCAAACAACCGCCGCAATGTGAGAATCCCAAGTCTTCTTATTCCAGCTGATGCAAGATGCGGAAACTTCACAAATATCGTAGCGAATACCTCCATTGTCTAGAAGTCTTAACTGTGCCCGAATAGGACTTGCCGAAAACCCCATGAATTAAAATCCATGGAAAACCCGATGTCATGAAACAGTGCTACTGCTAGACATCTTGGAAGGTCACACGCAACTTGCAAGAGATACAACTTGCTTAGTCCAACTTGAAAATGTATCATGCGACACCTTCTTGAAGGCATCCGATGCCAGTGCATGTGCAACCAAAGATTCCTGGCACTTGGAAAATTGTTGGAGGGCACTGAATGAGATTACTGCTCAATCTGAGCAAGCCGTATCAGTTTACCAGCTCACATAGCCAGTGCAGAAAAATCAAGAATATTTGAAGCTCACCAGGTTCACTTTGGAAATAAATGCGAAAGGCTTTGCTTTGCCGTCATTTGCTGTTTGTACGGAGCAGTTTTGACAAACTGATATATGAGAACTTGCGTTTCTGGTTCAGTACCAAATCCACCAACAACTTGGGAACAAGGGAAACATTGCTACTTCAGAATCAGGTTTCTTTGCTCACTCTGTCTCCGATCACTTTTGCATCTAGTCAATTTGTTGCATAAAAACCAAAAAGACACTCATACGACTCGTAGTGGTCTCCTCATCTGCAATTGGAGGCTCTGTTGCTGCCTTTTCAGCTGCCCCCTGCCCAAAGTCAAATAATCAGTGACACGCGAGAGAGGCGGTTGTGTGAGGAAACCAATGGCAAAATCAACCCTGTTCAAACGTGGAACTATGTGGAACTTGCAAAACAGCTTTACATTGAAAAGAGCTTTGTTACGTCAGAATCAAAACCTACATCCATGCAAACCTGATGGCCAAACAACCGCCGCAATGTGAGAATCCCAAGTCTTCTTATTCCAGCTGATGCAAGATGCGGAAACTTCACAAATATCGTAGCGAATACCTCCACAGTCTAGAAGTCTTAACTGTGCCCGAATTGGACATGCTGAAAACCCGTGAATCATGGAAAACAGGATGTCATGAATCAGGAAACAACTTGCAAGAAATACAGCTGGGGCTGGAGTGAGGTGTAGTTGAATGGAAACACGGCCCTCCCGACACCTTCTTGAAGGCGTCCAAGACCAGTGCCTCTGCAACCAAGGATTCCTTCGCGCTGTGGTTCTTGAGAGCAATCAAATTGAACATGTGTATAAATGCGCCTGTTTGTGTGCGCACTTGGAGATATAACGCTTGAATGGCTTGAATTTTGTGTGAAGTATGCTAAGGATGGTAGCATGCTTGGACTGAAGAACTTGAACGTTCTGCCAAGGAAAAGATAAAACTTGCTGAGTCGAAGCTATTCAAACGCACATATACAACTTCAGCAAGGCAAGTGTTAGTGTGTAAAATGAGCGGTATCAAGAATCAAGAAGAAAGGACATCAATCTGACAGACACGAAGAATTTCTGCCTCTCTGTCGCTGGCAGGCGAGGGCTCGACTGGAGCAACCGGCAATCCACCAACAGAACTTGCAGCCTTGGCTTGAGCATCGCAAGACAGAATGGCCAAGAAACCAACATAGGACGTACCAAATGGAAACAAAGCTTGTTGAATACTGCCTGCCCGAGACAAAACGATAAACATCAACATTTTGTTTGCTCATGTCCAAGCCATCACCCAAGTTTTCCGCCACAGCCACAAATTGTCCAGTTGCTAAAAACCTACTTGATTCGCCATGTAAAGTACTAAACCTCAAAGCGTGCAACTGTTGCTTCTTCTACACCTTCCTGAATCCAGCCCGCGGCCGGGCCAAGGAGCTCCCGGTCTTAGGGCTTGCGCAACTGTCAGGGCCTTTGCTGTCTGCCACGATACGTGTCAACATAGGGGCATGGGGACATGTGTGACTGTATATGTATATACAGTATATATATATATACATATGTATCAATTTATATTCACACATATATTACGTAAAGCAAGCAGATTCTGAATGTATCTCCATCTTAGGCTCAAAGGGAGAAGGAAAAGCTGGTTCATGGGGTTGCAAACCAAATAGATCCTGAAAAAGAGCTGTGCATGCCCTACTTTTGTGCCCTCTTAAAAGTGGTACTTCACGATTTGAATTCCTCTCGTCTGAAATCATTTGGATGCTCCCAAAAACACATTGTCGGAGGTCGGAGGCTTACGAAATTCATTTTTTCAGAGTGCTCCGGAACGTGTAGCTCCAGAAGCCCCCCAAAACCAAAAGGACACAAACAAAAGGAAATGAACCAAATCTCTGACCTTATGTAGTTCTTGGTGTTTTTTGTGTTCAGTTTTGTTTGTCGTTCCTGCTTTTTGTGGTTTCTTTTCTGAGTTGTCTATTGGTTCAGCTTTGTGCTCCGCTTGCGAGAAAGGGACTGACTGAGTACAGTAGTAGCATGCAGAAAGGTATATAAACGGAATTCGCTGACGTTGCATAAAACAACTTCTACAACAATGATCTCAATGCAAGAAGTGCTCTCGGTTAGCATTTGCTTCTGGAGTCTGTCAGGCTGTCACGGTCCAATTGTTTAATGGATTTATGCAATCTGATGTACCACAGGCAGGTGCTATTGAATATGGAAAAGAAACCTAGGCAGTATAACAGTGCTCTCAACTACATACACGAGTTCTTCCACAAAGCGAATTTATCTCTTCCAAAGTAGCCCCTTTCTTAACGATATAGCCATTTAGCTTTATTTCAACAAGAATCCTTCTTCTCAGAAAGGTTGAGAATCGAGAGGGATTTGTTCTGAAGAAAATGATACTGTTGAAAGTTCTCTGTTTCTTGATACCTTTCTCAAGCAAGTCCTTCTACAAAGAGCCTGGGCTGTCTGAGGTGATTTAGCGGAATCATAACTATTGCCACACATTTGGTAGAGCCTGTTAAAAGCACGAACCATTTAAAGAGGAGACAACTTGTTCATGAATAACGCAAGTGTCAGCTAAGAAAAGTTCTGCAGTAAATGCCAAATAATAAAGTTGATATGACATGTATAAAGAAAACCCCTTCCTGGATGTTGGCAACTTTGTTTCAAGGACATAAGATGATCTTAAAAGGAAAAAGTATACACTATGAAATATGTTTATGGCAAAGAAAGGGAGGCTGATTTTCAGAATGCGACTTCAACAAAATAAAGAAAATTATATTCAGAAAATAGAGCTCCTTTACTTCATATCGAGCTCCTTTTCTGCACTAAAGTAACATGTCTTGAAATTCATATCTCTTAGGTATTTTTATCACTTTTTAGGGGGCTCAAAGCGCTGGCCTCTCCCGAAACCTGTGCAAAACAGCTCACAATTTACACATATCATATATAGTTAGTTAAGGACTCAAATGCAGCTTCCTTTTCTCCATTGCAACCTTCGGTTGTATGTGTGGCTGCTTGGGCAAGATCAATGTCAGATCAATTGCCAACAGCCTAAAAAATCCAAATAAAAAACTGAATAGCCGGATCGGTGGTGATTGGTGGTGGTGGAGGGAGATCTTGAAACGAAAGGGCAGCAAAATCATCCTTATGAAACCAAGGACTCAAATGCAGCTTCCTTTTCTCCATTGCAACCTTCGGTTGTATGTGTGGCTGCTTGGGCAAGATCAATGTCAGATCAATTGCCATCTTCACCCACCTTGCCCTTTCGGCTGATTCTGGCTATTCAGCAACAAAAACCACCAAGTCGCTTCCGGGACTTGAGCTGCATGAAAATGAATTACTGTTGTCATCAAGCTTGGAAAAAGGCTATAGGCAGCGAGAATCCGGCTTCTGGATGCCGGCGAGATCTCCATCATGTACGTTGATGCCGTAACCTCCTGCAGGTAACAGTTCATGACTTTCTCGCTTGCCCATCTTCCCCTTCGCTTGATGATATCGATGCTTTCACATTCTGCTAACAGCCATGTCGCACCTCCTGGACGAAAAGATGCTAAAGACAGCGGTTTTGGGACTTCATGGGTCCTGCACGGCAGATCTAGCTTCTCAAGTATCTTGTTGAATCGCGATCTCAGTGTCGACCCTGACATAACCCATAGCCACTCATCCGTCTTAAGCTTCCCCAATCCAATCCTGATGATGCGTATCAGATCCGGTTGTTCGATACGTGAAGACTGGTGTCTTGCTGCTCTGAACCTTGTTTTCGGCTCCTTGATTCGCAAAAGGATGTATGAAATTGTACCATTCACATCTTCAGGCAAAAGTAAATCAGAGCGCTTGCTCTGCAGAACCTCGCCTATGCGAAGCAACCCACCAAAGGCCAATGCGAAAATTGCAGCTTCACGTGTCCAACCCCAGCACCATGCCGAGGCAATCATGGCAACCAGAATTTGGTGTGGCATAGCAACGTGATGCTCTGCAGGCTCAAAAGAGCCCCACATAAAAGCCAAATCCCAAGCCGCTTGAAGTGACCTCCGCAGCAGTGGGCGTCTCGCTGTAATGGCATTCACAAGCTCCGAGAAGTGGTAGTATGGTTTTCCTTCACGGAAGAGCCACTTCCCATACCTCACCAAAACTTCATTTGCTACATCCAAGTTCGGGGGTGATGACATGAATGTGTCGTCGAAATCAATCTCGTTGTCTGCTAACCAAATTTGGAACCCTGAAAACAGTTTGCTCCGAATGTCAGCTGTTGTTTCCAAAACACGTCTTCCCTCCGGTAGTTCGAGACCCGATCGAGCAGCCCGTCTAGCAGCATCGCCATGGCTCGAGAACCCTCGGATTGGTGCACCTACTGAGTGGCTTGGCAAGCAGATAAGGATTGAGATGAAAATTCCATATGGTCCCTCCCCCGGGTATCCAAGAGTTGCATCAAAATCCAAGGAACATTCAGGGGGAAGGGAAACGAAGAGTCCATGACGACGGTAGCTTGAAGGATCAGCTATGGACAGAACCAAAGCCGGAGAGAGCAGGATGGTCAGACGAGCCCAATTTGCAAAAGCCCTCTTGATGCCATTTATAGAAAGAAGTCCATAAAGTCCATCGAGGTCAACAGCATCAAGAAGGGAGTGAGCAGCCAGAGGAGGGAAATCGGCATTCCTGGTAGGGTGGTCAGATGGATTGTGTCTGGTGGGTGAGAAGCGATAGGCAGGGTAGAGTCCATAAGCCAAAGCAACAGCCGAGTTCTGATGTAGCAAGGTCTTGAGAGCATCTGATGAAGAACGACAACGGGTGAGGATGCTCCTCGCCACATTCGAATCCACCATGTTCACATACCTCACATCTCCTCCAGACATAGCCAAAGACGCCGACAGCTTCATAGTTGCAGCTGACTCTAAGATATTGATGTGGGACTTCCCTCTCCAGCTCCAAACCTTCTTTGTCTTCCATGGTCTGGTCAAACACAAATCATTCGTCACAAGGTCCTCCAGGCCTTCTGTCCTGATGGCCGCGGTCTCCTCATGCTGAAGCCTCCTCTTAATGTGCTCGTAGAAGCATCTCGCAAGTGCCTCTGCCAGACCGTCACAGTACACAGCTGAGCCCTTGGTGTACTTGCCCTCTATCCTGACATGAGGATGGTCTCGGGAACACCTTCGGCTCAAGGATCCAGCCGACATGTTGATAGTGAGAAAGCAAAAGCCTTTCTGATGTATGCTGCCATACATGCATGAATCGAGGAAGATCTCCTCGGCCCCCATCTCTCTCATCCTCTTCCAGACTCGAAGCCAACGCATCTTGCTGCGCCTAGGAGTCTCTCCCATAGCATAGACCCTTGTCCTCTTTGCTACCATCATCAAGTCCAGCATGCCATAGGAGAGCTTGTTACCAATGATGACCTTGGGGTTGCTCTGGTCAAAGCCTTCAGCACAAGCATATGACCTGACGGCAGGATATGCCGCAGGTGAAAAAGACGTGCATGGCGGACTGCAAAGCCAACTCAGCAGTCTGCCACTCTCCATCATGTGGACTAGCCACATCACTACCTGGTGATTGATCATGTCATACTGGGAACTAAACGACAGGTCAAAGACCGGCCCTGCCACGACTCCTAACTTGATGATCTCCCGGGTGACGACTCCTGCTCCGCCGCAAATTTCTAGGAACTGAAACCACAATCCCAAAGGCCTCGGGACCTTCTTCTCATCCTCATAGCCTCCCTCAAAGGAAGCCTCTCCACCTCTGACCATAGCCTCATCCTCAAAACCAGCAGGACTAGGTTCGAACATAGGATCAGCCCAAGCCGCAACAGCCTCCGCAGCTCTCATCATTGGAACTCCACGAACACGTTGGTCAGCAGACCTCCAAAGCGCCGCAGCAAGGACCTTGTCTGTCATGGTTGATACTATAGCCCCCTTGCTAAGGGAGGCATCAGTTGCGAAGACCTCCTCACACATAGTGGCTGCCAGATTTGAGACTGCTATTGGCAGCAAAAAGCTCATCAAAGCCATCTCATCAGCAGCCTTTCTCGATAAAGGCCTCAGCACAGGACTCCCAGGAGCAAGCTCGACTGAAGGAATCACATGAAACATCTCATTCAGGATCGCCAAAACTTGCCTCCTCATCAATGACACTGAGACCAGAGACCCCAAGAGACAGCTGTGAAGTGCGTCACTGGTGTAGGGGAGGCAAGCACATCTTGCTGTCAGCAAAGCCAGGGCAAAACGTTTCTCCGCCGGAGCACCAGCAGAAATAGTGCCTCGCCTCACCATCTCCTCCCTCGAATCTATCTCAACACCACAAACCTTGAAAACTTCGGAAGAGATGACATCCTTGTCATCAGACCCAAGTATCTTCTCCTCAAGATAGCAGGCCTTTGCAGCCTCCAACTGTTGAGCCGAAACTGACGGCTCATCAGCTCCGAGGACTTCCTTGCTGATCACGAAGTAATCGTCTATTACTAGGCCCTCGGCCCAGCTATCATCCATCAGGGGAACTCCTCCTTGGAGACGATGCCTATCTTCCAAAAGTCCTGCTCCAACCAGCAAATTTGAGTGTGCCAGGGTCGCCACTTCTACTCCTAAGTGATCTCCTTGAAACAATGCCGAGAACCCGGCTACCACATAGGTGCTCTCATCGACAAGAAGGGGTCTCGGCTTTTGATGAAGAAAATCACCAATGACCTCCCTGCCTTGTCTCAACTTCCCTGCAGCCTCCTCCAAAAATTCTCCATGAGCTCGAAGTCCAACAAAAGCATCTAGAGGCATTGGGGGATAGACCACATTCGTCAGGTTTCTCTGGAGACACCAATTTGATGGTAAAAATCACGGCGATCCGTGATGGATCCCTTCAAGACTTCTTGGAAAGGAGCAGGCATGATCTGGAGTAGGGAACATCCAGTAGGGAGCCTCTGCGAAACTCCTGCCAACATGCCTTCTGAATAGTTTGCTCCTCTTCTGTCCCCTATCTGCCGATCTGTCCCCGGTCCTTTGTAATTGTTGAAGACTTTGACATACTTCTTCTTGGAAACCGGAGCTTCATCTACATGGAAGAGCCTCAGGAGATTTTTGGCATCCCATACTCTGCATAGAGCCAAGGTCTCATCGGGATCACAGCGAGATAGATCAGGGGCAAACCTCCCAGGGCACTCGATGTCATAGGTGTTGATGGCAGGCTCAACAAAGGGCATGTAGAACAGCTCGTCAAGAAAAGGTCTACAGTCCCAATTCCCAGAGCCAACAATCTTCAACCTTGAAGCGTCCAGCTGCCTGTACGGAACAAGCTGGTCCTTGTCATTCACAATGCTGACGGGCTTGCCTTCTCCTCTTGAATGATACATAGAACCACCGATGCCAAGACTTTGCACCGCACCTAGTAGCTCTCGAAAACGTGCATCCAATTGAAAAGATTTGCGACCACACCCAAAGATCGATATCATCTCTGGGGGGCCGCCTGCTCTGCATAGGGCCGCAACTCGATCATAGACACGAAGATGCAAGCTGCAAGGCCTCCTCCACAAAAGCGGAACCACTGAGAAAGGGGCTCGGGCATGAAGATAGTTAAGGGCCAGAATGACCAACCTCACCAATCTCCTCAAAGCTAGCCTCCTCCTTCTCTGCACTCCCAACCTCGATGGGACCCCAATCCAAGCGTCATCAAGAGGCAGCGGAATAGGGAACAAAGCAGAATGGACAGGCATGGAACTCCTGTCGAGGTTGCAATGAATACTTTTTGAAACAAAGGCCGCGAAAGATGTCTTCGTAGCCAAAACTGAGCGAAGCAAGAGATTGACCCACTTGCTCAAGGGAACTGGATCTGTGGGATCTACCAGGTGGCCATCATCACGAGGACCAACATCTAGGCCTCCTCCTCTGCATAAGCCTCCGGCTTTCCTTTCGGGAACTTTCCTTTCCTCTTCGGCTTTGGAGCTGGTTGCACCGGCAAAGGAACAGGGGCAGCCTTCTTCACCATCTCTTGTCGACGGCCAGCGATGTAATCCATCTCCTTCATGAAAGCCAATGACACCGTTGCCATCCTTTGAGGGCACAGTGAACAGAATGCCCGGGATCTGCCTGTCTGAGCCACCATAGCATTGGGACGATAGGTCCATATCGCTGGCGGTGGGTCTTCCAACAGCAGCAGATTGAATGCTAAGTCCCAGCGACCTCCGTCCTGGGCTGCCTGCTCTATGGCCAGCATGGCCAAAGACAGGTGCTCCCGCACTCCTTCCCAATCTGACCGCATTGCTGAATCTGCCACAAAGCTCAAAGCATATTGCACAATGCCTAGGTCTTTGGCATTTGCGAAGCCACCGCAACGCTCCATATACTGTACCATCGAGAAATCTGCATGGGCAAGTTCTTCCAGGTTGGCCGGAAGGGGACTGGCTGGCTTCATCCTCTTGAAGGCATTCTGCATGATCGCCAAGAAGAAACATACCAACGTTGTCAGCGCTCTGCTCTGCTCCAGCATCGCCATTGCCAAAGGGCTCCTCTCTGAAAGCTGATCCCCCTCCTCTGCCTGCTCCTGAACGTTGAGAGCTGAATCCAACTCCACAGCTGCCTTCTTTGGAGGAGGCGAGGCAAAAGTCACCTGCTTGGTTCGAGGGGGAGCTCCTAACATCTTTGCAAAACTCTGCATAGGCATGGTGACCGGAGTTTGGGTCCCCCGAGGTGGGGGCAGCATGTTCTGGAGTCGAAAAGCCTCCCTCATGTTCCTCTGCTCCTCCTGAATCTCTGCAAGCTGCGATGCCATGTTCGGTAGAAGACTGGAGATCTGCTGGATATGAGAGGCCACCTGCTTTGCCGCCGACACAGTCTTTGGCCTGTCGGTGCTTGCCTTTGCCCTTTGCTTTCTGCTTCGGTACTGCTGTCTGCTCCTCTGCGGGCCCTCCTTCGTCCGCAGAGTAGAACTGAACCCTTTCTGCAGTGGCTGAGGCAACCCACTCCTTGGTAAGCTTCAGCAGGGTAGCCGCATCGGGGAGATAGGATACATCTTCGTGAAATCCAAGCACCGAAGTAGGATCCAGATCTGAAAGCTCCATAGGGACGAGATTTGCCACCACTGCATCTGAGACATCTACTAACAGCACATCGAGATCGCTTCCAAGTAGCTGAAGACTTCCATCTGCCTCCTTCACTCCTGGGACAGGGACCACAGTGTGGGGACCAAGATCCGAAGCAGGATCTTCCAACGAGACCGTCTGCAGGGCCTCCATAGCAATCAAACCAACGGGAAGAGCAAGTAGGGCTCCACCATCTCTCTTCATGACCACCAACGCATAGCCTGCGAAAGCCTCTTCCACCGGCACATCCAGAGGAAAAGACAGGATGAACAGCTCCTCGATGCCTTCTGCTATACTGCTTACCTGCGGGACTGGGGCAGCTGCCATGGTCGATCTGGGAATCTGACTCCAGCAGCCTCACAGTACACTCGTGCTTCTTTCTGTGAAGGAAATCCGTGGGAGATAGTGCTTGACTTGAAATCCCCAACGATATGCCTGTAGTCGGCTGCCCGGAGGGCAAGCAAGGGCACCTCAAATTCAGGGGCACGGAGTACGATGTAGCACTGGTTCGCCAAGTCGATACCAGCTGAAGGTCTAGGCCGTTGGATTCGACCTTCCAGGCAAAAGCGAGCCCAGTAACCAATCTTCCACGCTCGTTCAGCTCGCTGAAAGGAAGTAAAGCTACCACCAGACAACACAGAGCAATCCCGGACCAGATTTTCAGGGACCGGAGGAATCTCGGCCGCCAGCTCGTTGTAGAGAGCACTGCTAGAAGCCACTGATGAAGAAGCCCCACCCCGACTGACCACCGAAGGTGCTCGATGATCCACGTAGCTACCAACCAACTCGTAGGAGGAAGGGGCAGCGGAAGCAGGCTCCAACCTAGCAGCAAGGCGAGAGACAGCCTCAGTAAGCTCAGCCACCTGACTGCTGAGAAGGTCAACCCGTTGTACCAAGAGCCCGAAATCCTCACTCATTCAAGTACCCCCGCAATCTGGCAGCGGCAGAATGCGAGGGAGGATTAGCAGGAGCAGTAGGTCGAAAGGAAGGGATGGGCAGCGACCCCAAGTAGCACCAAATCCAAATGGCAATGAAAACGAGCAGGGAAATTCCAGAGAAAAGTCCAAGCAGGAAAGCAAAGCCCAGAGCAGGCCAGGTGACACTGCCACAGTGAAGAGGGCAGGAGAGACCAAACCACCCAGTAGATGCACCAACCCTAAGGAACTCAAAAAGCTCAAGTCCCCAAGAAGCTAATACACCCATCAGATCTTGAAACGAAAGGGCAGCAAAATCATCCTTATGAAACCAGTGATAGTGGGAGACTGAATGAATGTGTTGAAGTGGTCAGAGATTTGACCTGAAGCAATTCAAGCAGCAAAGTGCAACCTAAGAACTGCTTGCGCTTCAACACCACCAGCTGCTTCAGCATGAGCATTCAGGCCTTCAGCCAATGCAGCTTCCTTAGCTCCCAAACCCGACTTGAAAGAGCCTTCATTGATGCATACAAGATGTCTGCGCGTCTACATGTGTGCGGGTCTGTGAGTAGATCACTAGGTCAGTATATTAGTGTATCTACACATTCAATATGTGCATTTGGCATCCTACTTCTGGGTGTTCGTTTTTATACATCGTTACATTGCTACTAAAAGAACGTAGCAGACGTAGCACTCAAACATTGGCTAGAAGCGAGACCAACGTTTGATGTCTTACCTGGATTATCGGCACATACTGGATACTGTACGCTTGCTGCGCCCTGCTTTCAAGTTTGCAATATCTAGGGACCAAACAAGCGTATCAATCACTTGCAGCATCGGACAGGACTGCACGAAGTTGCAATTTACAGTTGCTTTCCAGGAAAAATAGTTCGTTTCACCTGGGAATCTAGTGCTCCAGGTCTGGCATAGCATTTGTACATAAAGACTCAGTGCGACATTCAACACAGTTCTTTCTAGTCTTTCGTTCATATGCACCCAATGCACAGGACTGCCGCCTACGCCCGTGCATATCGTCTACACCATTCATACCATAAATATTCATAGCAACAATATAATCATACAGTATAATCAAATTGCAGACACACCTCACCTAGGGGTACCAAGCACCCACCCAAAGCAAAAATCCATAACATCAATAGAGAGTATAACAGGGTGAATGACTCACTCGGGACCCTCCTAAGTAATTATCTCAAATTGACGGCGACCTCCAGCTTGATACGAAAAGTCCGACGAAACAGAGAGGATGTGTTTGAAGATCCAGACTGTTGCATCAAAACTGACCAGACAGTGCAATTGCAGAAGATTTGATTGGTCTTCTGATGCCGCGACTTGATACATGTTTGAAAATTTCAATAGTGCTTACAGCTGATACAGGGAGTCTTTTCAGACCTCAAAAACCATTGTCACATATTCATCCTTCATCAATCTAAGCTCTTGACATCCAAAATGCTTGGCATAGATCCACCTGAAAACATCGGTTGAATAAAACTGAGGAAACCTGTGGCCTGGTGACCACTTCACTTTCGTGCCTTCTGGTGCTTTTCGGTCCCCGCGTAAAAAGCTTTCGATCCTGAACTCGTCAGACCCAGATCCTGATTGCCACGAACCTGCGAAGCCACACGATGTCGGTGATGATTCTTTGCATTTCAGAACTCAAACATCATTCCTCAATCCAATGAAGGTCCGTCTGGCCCAAAGTCTGCAGTATTTTGCTGGTTTCATCTCACATCAGTCTGATGACTAGACTGAGATGCAACAGGTACAGTACGGCTCCCCAAGCGTTTTTTCCACCCCTTTGCCTGCTAAGCCAGGGTGGCCGCTGTTTGAAAAACGCAAATCACTTCCTGTCAATGAATTATTCTCACAAATGACTGGATGACTGGATTCCCTGTCATTTAATGCTGGCCAATGTCCAAAAAGCCAGAATTTGAGAGACAAAGACATGGCACTTTGCATCTCAAAATTTTTGGATCATCCACCTGTAGCTCCTTCAGGCGAAGCATCGCATGCCATGTTGCAAAATACATGGCGTAATGGACTCGTAGGTGAGTTTTGGAATTGTTGACAGGATCAAATGGTCTGAAAACAATCTTTTGGCAGATTCAAATACAATGCACAGATCTCTGTCCAACGACATTCCACGGAATCAACCAAAGAGGTGTTGGTAACAAGTACTTTTCTCCAACCATGATGTGACGCCCCAGCGTATTGCGTACTGCATACAGCAAGAATGCCTGTGTTTGGACACAAACATTTGAAAAAAATCCATGGGCGCGTGATGATACTAGCAATGAATTTCGTTGTTGTCCCCTAGCCATCATCAATCCTGCGATCATGGCGTGATTTCATGATGCCACATCCATGTTTTGAACACTTGAACCTGTTCAGGTTGACAATACTTCTACAACATATTTTCATCCAACCAACACAACAAGAACACTGGATGTGTTGAGACATTGATTTGCACACATCACCACTTCAACCATTCGTCAACTTCAAACAAATTCATTGGATGCAATTCCTACGTATCATCCAAATTTGTGAGACCACTGCAACTCACAACTTTTCAGCTGTTCATCATTGCGGAACCCTATGCAATCTTTATCAAAAATGTGGCGATAGCTCCAAAGCTTTGGATTGTCCTGGTTGGTATTCAACAAATAAATAAAAGAACACTTTTGAATTATGTCAATATGATGGCAATGCAAGATGTGCAAATAATACAAAATGATACACGTATGACATGCTATTGATGCCATCAACGTCTAGGAAACCATGCAAAATAATTTTGTTTTAGTTCTTCTCAGTCCAGTATCGGCACGGAGCATGATTCTGAAGTTTGTCGGCAATCAAAATAAAACTGGAAAGCCAATACCCACAAACAAAAATCAACACAAAAAATACAAATCCAAGCATGAACACCAAAACAAAACCACACAAGAGAAACCAATGCATTCAAATTGCGGGTGATACCTGAACCAATGGAAAAAGTAAATCGCAGTGCAGTACGATGTTTTGTTTTTTTCGATCGCACGGACTGCCTTCTGCAAACATGGTTCGACGAGACTAGTATATAGAAACGACACAACGAAACCGCAACAACACACACATCCAAACAGACACAGCAAAACACACACAAAAACATTGACATTTAGTCTTACGTGCAGACGGTAGTTTTTGGGAGGTTCACTTTTTTTGCTTAAAGGCCGCGCTGCCCAAAGGTTCGGCGGCCCCAGCAAAACGTCTAGGAACATTCGGGAAGGTTCTACAGTTGTCGAATAAATTGGGCGAATCAAAAAAAAACAGCACAAAGCAAAAACAAAACAAACAAAAAAACAACAAAACAACTCAAAAAAAACAAAAGAAAAGAACATCATCCCCTTGCCATCTGTCAAGGACTAAAATCCGGCTCGTGTGAAAATTGAAACATGCCCTTACCTCTCAAAATCGCTCAACACAGCAGCTCAAACACAGGCATAGTAAAGTTGATCTTATCCAATGCTTTGAATCCCGCCAACAAAAATGTCACATCACAATGGTTCCGCTGACCACTTTTTCATGGATGTGGGACGATTGAACCCGACAAAGGCAGCATAATGGTGACGGTGCCGTGTCAAATGATTTTTCTTTGTCTCTCACACCGCAATAATCTGGATCAATGCTGACGGTCGTAATCGTAAAACCCAACTAATTGCGTTTCAAACCCGCGCACCGGTGGCAGGCTTGGATCAGCCAATACTCAACCTCAACCTCAACAACAACAACAACAACAACAACAACAACAACAACAACAACAACAACAACAACAACAACAACAACAACAAGCAGCAACAACAACAACAACAACAAACAACAAACAACAACA